>VDFB02303344.1:0-20818 GCA_007258455.2 Sequoia sempervirens
AAACCTATCTTCATCAGCGAAAGTGAAATTAACTCCTTTGCACAGACCATTGAACAGGTCACTCGCTTCCTCATCAGTTCCAATGGAGCTCTAAATTATTCCCTTCTTCTTGAGCAAAGCCACGTCCTCCACAATCTCCATGAAACTATTCATCAGAAATACATACTCTAAAATAACGGTGAATTCTTTTTCTTGGCACATGTCCACATCCATGAGGTTCCTGAAGATCAATTCTGTAGCATCAGAAAGCCATATCACAGGGAGAAACATAGTATTTTTCTATTCGTCGAAACGGACGTCCTTTGCTAAGGGAACTCCCTTGTACGACTTAAACATCATTCCCCTCTTGTATAACTCTGTAGCGGAAGCCACGAGGTATTGATACTTAGACTCTTTCTTCAGTTTATGAGCTGTTGTATGACAATGAAGACCACGAAGATAACGATGGTTTCTTCCCTCTGGTACTGTAATATGAATATCCCCTGCCTTTTCTCCTTCACCGGTAATCTTTGACTCCTGCAGAATGAAATCATGGAAAAATCCCAAAATGTGGTTGTATTGCTTCAGATTTTTATAACTTGGGTTCTTCCTTCAAGTTTTTCTCGCGTTCATAATGCTCTGTTGGCGATTCCCCTCTTTTTTTCTGCAAGAAAGGGTGAGCCAAGGCAACTATACCATCACGAATCATTCTAAGTAGCTCTATCCTTGCCTTTTCTTCTGTGCAATTATCATCAACTGACTTTTGCTATAAATAGTTAGTCCTAATAAAAGCAATTTTCATTTTTCTTGCAGCTTGTTTTCCATCCCTTCCAATATACTGCCAGATTATATCCAGCTATCGGCGTAACCATTGCACCTTGCTGAGGTGCAAGCGCTAGTATTGTAGAGAGGAAATGTAAATATTCATGGGGTTTAACTTATGGGTAAGAATATTATTATTAGGTAGAAAACAAAAAAATTAAGGTGAAAATAAAATAAAAATCAATATTAAGATAACCCATGTTAATATTGGTATTAAGAAATATTGGATTTAAGTAAAACAATAGTATTAATATAAAACGAAAATGGTAGTAGTGAACTAGTAAATTAGTTATATTAAAAGAATAGTGGGATGCAATGAATGCCAACATTATTTTAGTAATATTATTTTTCTAAATAAATAACATTAGTGTTAGTTGATTAAATAGCAATAAAATTTGTATTGAAATTGGCAAATAAATATCATTGTTATTATTTGGGTTAAAAATTAAAGATAAGGTATTAATGTTAGATTGAGATTTGAAAATAATAATATTATGTTGGCTAAATACTAATCCTACTATTAGCTTATCATTTTAATATTAAGAATGACATCACTAATGTATTTGATTAAATATTAGTATTACCATTATTCAATTATTGTTAAAGGATAAAGTCATCATGATCCTTGGAGAGGTGTTATAACACATAAATTTATTTTGTGAACTTTTAGCAAAAAAAACTAAATCATAAGGCTGCCTGATGCATATAGTTTATACACCATATCTATGCATGGTTATCATTCATTAAAGGTTTATACGTTTGTAGTTTAGAAAAGAAACAAAATAAAATGGTTGTGTTGTGTCCAAGGTGTAAAATCTTGAACATGACAGTTAGATTCCCAATAAAAAAAGAGTTTGATAAACTTATACCTTGAATATTATTATAATAGAAAATCTATTTTGAGTCCAAATCTATTTTCCTTGATCTGTTATTTTGTATCTTGATACCTAGAAACTTTCATCATAGAACAAATCGTTTTCATTTTTTTTCTATTAAAGATAAACCTATAAGATAATCTCTCCTATACTTTCAGTTCTTCAACCTAACTTTGCATAGACTTTTACCTTGTGCTTTGTTGACTAAACTCATGACTTCAAGGAACCATACCTATCATGAGATATCATTTTTCATACATCCATACTAGCATAATTTCAACTTACAGTATCTAACAAAAATTAACCTTCCATTATTCTTTAATGGATGTTTATGGCTTGATTCAGAATATTCATTTGAAACCACCATAACGAATAATGGTAGAGGTTGTGCTGTTCATAATTTTTTTCACATTTCGAGAACCTTTTCATGGTAATTCAATTGGCACATGGGAAGAAATATTAGAACTCAAGTTCGAAAGAATCAACTTTTCAGATGAAGGATAAACTAGAAGTCAATTTGAGGTCTCTTAACTGTACCATGGAAGGATTGAAATTTAATCTTACAATTTCATGGGTTGAGTAATATTCGTGACAGTAGATCGATTTAATCATGCCTAGTAATCGCTGGCTCTCTTTAACATGCTGATTGTGTATGTGAAAATCAATACTTGGGGCTTCCATATATTTTTGTTTTGGAGTTTTTACATCCGATTGTGTAAATCATTTTATTTTCATAACAGATCATAAAATGTGATCGAAAAAAAAAATATTTGATAGAAAAATATATACATGATGAATCAAAGAAATTGCATGATTTGCCATGCGTTCCAGAGGATGGTGTAGTTGTGTAAGTCAGCTGTGGGATCGAATCATAAACAAAATTGCTGCTCCCTACCCTCTTTACCTCGACCGAAGATGTTGGTGTGCAAGATATGGGGTTGGCCCAAAGTATTTCCCAGAAATTCCATATCTATCTCGTCATGCATGTCACCCTCAGAGCTAAGTTGCATACGCACGCAAGGAGATTCATTAGGATATATCAAGTTTAGGTCCCGCAGAAGATAATGGATCGCGGATCTGCTGAAGGTAATCGAACTGGGTCGTTCTGATTTTATAAAACGAAATGGGCTGCTCGCGTTTTATTAAAAATCTAATTTTTTCCATTCGATATGATGTTGTTTACTGTTGTAGAATAATTATATTTTTTCGCTTTCTTCAGATTCCAGGCTTATCAGATCTGCTAGTGTTGTGGACAGCGCAAGCGTTAGAAGCTTTTGCAGTAGGTGAAAGCCAACTGAAGATCATAAGCGTATATTGAACTTCCATTTTAATGAGCCGAACAAGAAATCCATCGGTTGACTAAATAAAGCAGATTACTGCTGAGCTGGTGCGTTATGGCAGGGCGGAAGGCAAGGACGTGTTCTACTGGTTTCGGAATGCCACTGCAAGAGAGAAACGGAAGAAGGAACAACCGCAAACATGTAAGTAGTACTGATTACAAGGGCAGGTAGATTCTTATGAGTTTGTTATTCACATTGTTTTTTTTGACTAACCTGCCTTCTAATCAATACTACTTCATGTTTGTGGTTGTTCCTTCTTCCGTTTCTGTTGCAGTGGCATTCTGAAACCGGTAGAAAACATTCTGGCCTTCCGCCCTGCCATTACGCTGCAGCTCAGCAGTAATCTGCTTTATTTGGTCCAAGGAAGGATTTCTAATGCTTGCGCTCTCCACAACACTAGTAGATCTGATAATCAAATGCCCGGAATTTGAAGGAAACAAAATAATAGAACTATTCTACGACAATGAACATCATATCCGCGTGAAAAACTAGATTTTTTAATAAAACGTGAACAACCCAATTCTGATTTATAAAATCAGAACGGCCCGGTTCATTTACCTCAAGCCGATCTGCGATCCATTATCTTCTGCTTGCCCTAAACTTGAAATATCCTTAGAACTGCACCCAAGGACGCTTCACTCACACAGAATGTGGTTACTTGCCCGCCGAATCTCCGGCAACAAGCTTCATAAGCATACTGAAGCTCCCAGACAAGAATTCCTCCTTTGATTGGATTAATGATCCTAAAACAAAAGGAAACATCAGTTTATTTTGTTTCATATAAGTTTACTAAACCCATCTCAGAGTATCTGATAACCATCCTTTGAACCTAATCAATCTATGCAGTGGACCCAAGCACATTGGATAAAACATCAGTCTATAATCATTCGTGGGTACTTGGAAATGAATGCAAATGTCAAGAGGATTAAATAAAATTTACCCGAGGAGGCCTGATTGAGAGAAAGCTCCAAGTCCTGACCATCACTGAATATGCTGACATTAACGGCGCCCCACATCACATCTATGTCATCATAGAAATTTGCATAAACTCTGTGGTAGAAATAGATATGAGCAGGAACAGCAGAATACAATGAAGAAGGCTGAAAGCACCCATGGCTGGGCCAACAGGATTACTGCCTAGATGAAATGTCCTTTCTCTTCGTATTCCTTTAGATCATGGGACAAAAGGACAGTTAGAGAATGACAAGAATGTGAGAAGGAATGGCCAAAGCAAAAGAATTTAAAGATCTTTAGAACCGCATAATCAGCCAGCTGTTTCGCCTGTCAGTATTGGAACTTAGCGAAGATGGGTGAGAGGGATGCAGAAAGCCAAGGTGACAACAAAAATAAGCGGACAGTAGATGCTTTCCAAATTCCCATTTTTTTTGGGTATCAAAGCATTTTCTCTGGAAGAGAAACTGAATGCATCGCCAATCTGGTGAACAGGGACACAATAAATTCCAACGCAGACGCTTCATATCCTCTCCAACCACCTGTCTACAGCACCGTTTAGTATAGAAGATAAAATTTTTACCAATGACATCCATTCTGTTATATTGAAATTTACAGAATTAATGCAAGTGATATCCGCTGGATTACAATTTACAAGACAATTGTTAGTGCTGTTTTCTTTTTCATGCTCCGGAAACAAGGGATTCTTTGGCTGTCTCTAATATTGAAGACGTTGATTTGATTGTCTCTAATCTTGAAAACTTAAAAACAGAAAATGAATGGTATACATAGTAGCATATATATATATATTATTTTAATAATATATATATAAAATACATTACAGCCATTGAAATTCATTACAATTGAAAACTTTCCGTTGTCTCTCCTTATCCAATGAAAATATTCTTTATGGCTTATCTTTTAAGTGAAAATTAGAAACAGAAAAAAAATACAAACATCACATGGGAGTCCTAAGTTAGTTAAGTTTAAAACTAAACTTTAGGAGAGATTCGTGGGAGTAGAAAAGGTAAAAAAAAATGGTCCCTTAAGTTTATCTTCAAGTAAACTAATTCTTCTCCCTAAAAAGGGGGATAAAGTTAAATAAACAAAAGAAGAAAACTTAGATTCTAATAAATATAAAAAGGGCTCCACCAAATTATTAGTAATTCCATTAATTAAATTAGCAAACTATCAACATGATTAGTGGAGTAATAAGGTGCTAGTATTTATTATTAATTAATTAGCCATCAATTTCTTATTTTATTTAGTAGGGTATAACTAAAAGAGTAATTATAAGAATGGTGGTTAAATTACTAATGGATTCATTAAGTATTTTAGTAAATATTATTTCTTTTAGTTTAGTTATTAATGATGATTCTATTAATCATTTAATATATATATATAGTAAAAAAAAATGATAGTGGGTTTTTCCCTCTTGCAAAATTGGGCAAAATCACTTGTAAGGTCTTAATAGTTTTTTTTTAGCCCAATATTGGTATTAATATCTTGGGATATTAATAATTAGCCGATAGGCTATTATAGGAGAGAATTCAACCGGAAAAGTCTCATGTCTGATGCCGACAGAGACTATTCCGATTGGATTCTCACCTGAGACATCCCATCGGCCGATCAGGAAGCTTGGTGAGATCCGACAGTAGAATTTATTAGCCGATAGGGTAGGGAAATCCCATCGAAATTGTTTTAAGTGGTTCTCGAGGCAATTAGATCCTAAATGATTCAGTCGGCAATGAAGATCACATCTAAAGCATAGTTTTCACTGATGTCATTAAGGCCTGCGTATCAAACACTCTCAACCCCTCTTCTGACAGTAGGGAAGACCTCCATGCTAGGCTGCAGATCTTCTGAGAAAGCATTAAAAACAAAGGATGGTCGCCCATCCCCATTATGAAGTTGGTGAGATCGGACGACAGCATTGATTATTCGCTCTTTAAGCAGGGTGGCTTACACGGAAAGAAAATAACTTTCTTAGACACCTACCTAGGAAAGAAGCTCTGGAACAGGGTATTGGCATCCATCAAATCGTCAAGGACGTCTGTTCTATTGTCTTGCAAAATGAAAAGTAGAGTTTCTCAGATGGTATTTTTTTTGAGTGAGAAAGAAAACCTGAGGGGTAAGGTAGAGACACCTTCATCCTCCTTATGCTCATCCACTGTCATCTCTCACATCGTGTTTAGAATTTATACTCTTTGTTCACACAATTTTTGCTCTGCATACTATTTGATGACACAAAGGTGGTTTACACATGCTTCTCCAACTCTCTTTAATGTTGTATCCCCAAGGCCCCAGGTATGTGCCTCTCGTGCCTACGATTTTTGTACATTTTCTATTTTGAATTGGTATTTTGAAATGCTTCTAGCAGTAGCACGTTGTAACTTCTTTTCAATTAGTTGTTATGAAATAGGGTTTACCTGAATGTTTTATGCATCAAACGGCTTGAGTTGTTTTTGATTGCAACTAAGATCTTTGGAACTTTGAATTGATCCTTGTTTGAAATAACAATTATTTTTGGGAAACATTTTTGCTTGACATACCTAATTTTGGGAAACATTCTAGACATTCAAGGTTGAACTTGAAGCATTATGGTTTAATTTATACTGTTTAAAGAGGCGAGTCCCTTTTCTTTTCCACCCTTCTGTTATGTTATAGTGGTTCACTTAATGTTTTGGCTTTGGGCAGTCGAGTAGCTGCTTCCTTCTCTGCTCGATACCCTCAAGGAATGTCTTGTAAGTAGCAAATTGACTGGGGGTATTGGAGTTTCTGTTCATAACATTCGTGCAACAAATAGCTTCATTAGGGGAACAAATGGCACATCAAATGGTATTGTTCCGATGCTGCGTGTGTTTAATGATATTTCTCCCTATGTAGACCAGGGAGGAGGCAAGAGAAAGGGTAATGCTTGTAGTTCTTTTTTACATGGTAGTGCTAATTTTATAGAACTCCTTGATATTATTTTTGAGGTATATTTTGACTGTTCTCGTAGTCTCCATCATCAAAGCTTTGAGCATAGCTTAAGGCATCATAACCAAATCTTTGTACTTCCATTGGCTAAATCATTCTCCTTACTTCTGCTCTAATCTTTCAGAAAAGATGCCTCCAACTAATTCTGCAACACCCCACCAATGCTTCATCATCCTCCATCATAAGACCTCTGGACAAACTAGCCTTATTTGCAATAATCCACTCCCTTCCCCATTGCCAAAACTTTCTATGCATGACCAATGCGCTCTTCTTTGTATATATGGATTCTCCACAGTCAGATTCATCATCGATATGATGATATTCATCTGCCCTGAGACAATATCCCATGATCCAAGGGCTCCTCTTTACTTGCGTACACTTTAGCATACTGCTTCTCCTATATTTATTTATGCTTTTGAAGACCCAGATTCATTTTGTAGACATGATGCCACACACAGAACATTCATAAATGCTCTTGCCATCCAATGCTCTGATTAATGCTTGCGCCAAAGAATTATTGTGCCAGACAGACACTCAACCAGGAGAGAGGAAAGATGACATGTCCCTACAAAATAGTCAGAGGAATCTTAAAGAGTACTTTTTCACATGTTTCTCAACATTCTTCAATAGAAATTTGGATCAACATCACTAGAAGTAAACATGCTACCAACAACTACATTAATAATATGCAGGTAGACTTTATAAAATACATTACGCAGGTATAATTTATAAAATATTGGCTATCAGCCTTACAATAGAATGGAAGGTATTGTGGTTGTCATATAAAGGGACGAGCCTTGGTGGGAGTCTAAGAAGTAGCTTGTGTCTTACAAGAACCTGGCCAATGATATAATCTTGATGACTATATCTAAGACTGTATGATTAATACACAAGTAATTTCCACCTTAATTTTTTTTAAATGAGAGTCTAATGATCAAACCTTTCAAAGCAAAACTTTCGGTGACTAGAGGTGCACTGGCTAAAGGACACGTTTCATCCTTCGGTGCATCTCCAAGTAAATACTTCTTTGCCAACTACAATCAATACCGCATTTCTTGAAAATGCTCATCAACTCGCTGGAGGTAAGTTTTGTTACCAGTTTATTATTCTTTAGTTTTGAAATTTTTAGATTACAAGATGCCTTCATTACTGTTAAGGGATAATGGCTTAGTGTAAATCTAATCAACATTTAAAAGGTTTTGTGTGGTTGTTGTGTATGCTGTATCTTGTGTTTTTTTTGCATTTCAAATTTCTGAAAGAATATGCAAGGTAGACTTTATAAAATGCATTACGCAGGCAGACTTTATAAAATATTGGCTATCAGCCTTATTATACAATGGAATGTATTGTGAGCCTTGATGTGAGTCTAAGAAGTAACCTGTGTCTTAAAAGAATCTGGTCAATGATATAATCTCGATGACTATTATTTAGGGTGGTTTAACTTTATTTATTTTTTGTCTTTAAGAAACCTGACAATATGAATCTGATAAGTAGGAGGAATTCTCTGCAGTCTGTCAAGTCTTATATTAATATCAAGATTCAATTTTATAGTCTACGAATCAAACTCATTGACCCATATTTCATGAGTAGTAGGTGGAATGGACCTATTTTTTATGGGAATGAATGGTGCACTTAGCATTCATTGCATCTAGGTGATACACATGGGTGAAGTATTGGAACTTCCCAGAAGGTCATCCATTTAAATACTACTTCGACTCAAGTATACTTAATCACCTATATGCAATGAATGCTAAATGAACTATTCCTTAATGAAGATGATTTCGATAATTTGTGATATTCCATAATCTTCCATGTTAAAAACAAAACTGAAGGAATAAGATGGGCTTTACATCTACACAATATTCAAAATGTCTGTTGATGAGGAATTTTGTTCATTTATGCATCTGTTATGATTTCTACATATCACGATGAATTGAAAAATACACCTTAGGTATGACAAATCTCTGAAGGGGTTGTTGTTGATAGCATCTTAAATATGTTCAGAACTGTAATGATATGAGGCCCAGTGAGAGTTTACACAGTAATTTTTACTTCAAAAAACTAATGATACATGAACCTATTTAGGTTTTTTCTTGTTTTTTTTTGGAAGTGTGCACTTGAACTCTATATGAACCTCAGATCCATATAAGTTTGATAGGAATCTATAAAAATAGCCACATACTGCTCGATGCTATCCAACAATTTTAGTTCATTTTAGCTCATTTCAATTTCTCCTGTAGAATTAACGCTCTATCAATTTCTTCCGCCTTTGTAAATAAGTGCATCCTTATAATTTGATGCTTTTCTTGATTTTACAGAACTCCTTAATACTATTTTTGAGGTATATTTTGATATTTCACTTGAGGTACACCTTGGTGTTGAAAAATTTCTTGATATTGCGGATATTGGAAGTGTTGTTGTTGTGGATATTGAGGTGTTTGTGGAATAATGTCCATTGGTTGTGGATATGTAATGTTCTGACGTTGCGCATGACATTGGTGATATGTTAGATTTTGATTTCATTTAATTTCCTCAAGATCTCTCTCAATTTTATCTAGGGAAATTTGAAGTTTTGGATTCATTTCTTGATGGTAATTTTGAAATCCCTGATGTTGTTGCCCTATTTGATGTTGTGACCCTTGATAAGAGTAATTTGGGAAATAGATCAACATGTTTTGGGGATGTTTTGATACTCAATACCCTATCATAAGGTCACTCGGTTTATATTTCCAACAGGGTCATACCTATGGCCATGCGAGAGGTAGTAATATGGGTCTTTTGACTGCTATGTTTGCTTTTTCTTCCTCTTCATTTAAGATGATTGATGTGGTGAGAAACTAACGGGGTGTTTCATTTTGCTTAAATATAAAGTTTCTCAAACTTCTTATGATGTCAGTTTGTGCACCTTCAATGTGTGTGAGACTAGGTTGAATAATTGGTGCTACAAGGCTTGGTTGTTGAACTAGAGTTTTTGGTAGCCAAATGGTCATAAAGTGTAAATGGTAAGAAAGAGGTAGCTGATATGAAATATAACCTATTATGTTTTGGTTTTTAAATTAAATTGGCAAGCCGCCCAATCTGATAACAATATTCCTACAGGTGCCTTTGTTGTATACTTGGAGCCATGGCATGCTGTTGTCTTTGACTCTCTTGATTTGAGAAAGAACCATGTGAAGGTAATTTTACTTTTGTTTGCGAGATTAAGTAATTGACAGTAATTAGGAAAAACTTGTTAAAATTGTTGTTTGACATTTTAGGGTCTCACGAAATCAATTTGGGCCTTCTTACAGGAAGAGAGCAGAGCTATTGTTTTTTGTTCTATGAGCTCTGGGTTGCAGATCTCTTTATGAAGAGGGTCCAAGACAATGCTACCTGGTCATTGTTTTGTCCAAATGAATCTCCTGGACTAGCAAATTGCTGGGGTGAAGAGTTTGAAAACTGTACCTGACATATGAGTAGCAAGTAAAGCCTTTGTTTCCCTCTACTTAATTTATTTGTTTCGGTGAATCTGTTCTTGGAATGCATTGTGGCTCAAAGATTGGATAATTGGATCAGGGAAAGGCAAAGAAAGTCGTGCAAGCCCACAAGCTGTGGTTTGCAATTCTGGAAGCTCAGATAGAAATAGAAAACACTTACCTTCTATTCAAGGTAAGTTAATATTTTCTTGAGGAATTTAGCTAATTTTTAAATTGCATTTTCATTGTTTGTTTGAAGAACTAATCCTATTTTGGGCTTCAGGATCACTGCAATAGAAAGAGAAATCAACATAATCTTGGAGCAAAAAAGTCCTCAAACCTTTGCACTGATATTATCAAGTACACTAGCCCAACAGAAACTACAGTCTGTAATTTGGCATTGCTTGCTCTACCAAGTTTTGTAAGAGAAAAGGTGAGTTGAATGATAATAGCTTCTTCTCACTGCATTGAATATTTCACAATGGGACTTCTAACTAATTTGGGAGCCATTTCTTGCAGGGGGTTCCAGCTGAATCTCATCCATCTAAGCTTGTTGGCAGCGGGGGTTCTTATAACCTTTACTTTGATTTTGATAAGCTAGGAGAGGTCAATTTCTGATTTCCATTTTGTAATGTATTAGTTTTTCTTTGCTGTATGGTTGTGTTGAACTTGTCTCTGTGGTTTTGGTTAATGTATTTTTAATCTTTGCAACAATGTAACAAGTCACAGCCATAGTTACTGCGAACCTAAACAAAATCATTGATGTGAATTACTATCCTGTGGAAACTACCAAACGATCTAACATGCGCCACAGGCCAATAGGCATTGGAGTTCAGGGTCTTGTTGATACATTATCTTGCTTGGCATGGTAATTGATTCTCAAGAAGTGGGTGGTCAAACAACAGTGAATTGGTTATTTCATGATTTTGGTTTCTCTTCATTGATGTTGCCAAGCCTTCCATATGGAAATGTAGAGGAAATGAAGCTTTAATATGAAAGAGCCAACAAAATTTTGTCCAACTATTAACTATGGTATACTCTGAAATAATACTTTGGAGCTAACCCCAGTTGTATTTTCAGGCCCTTCATCCTTAGGAACCACAGTGTCAGCAAGGAGCGATGAATAATTCTGTGTTTTTGAGTTACCAGTCTGTTCACAAGGTTTGGATGACTCTCCACCCACGCACTAATTTTCACCATAGTCCGTTGTTTGTACCATTCATTAACACCACTCTTCAATGCCACAAACCTATCTTCATCAGCGAAAGTGAAATTAACTCCTTTGCACAGACCATTGAACAGGTCACTCGCTTCCTCATCAGTTCCAATGTAGCTCTAAATTATTCCCTTCTTCTTGAGCAAAGCCACGTCCTCCACAGTCTCCATCAAACTATTCATCACAAATACATACTCTAAAATAACGGTGAATTCTTTTTCTTGGCGGATGTCCACATCCATGGGGTTCCTGAAGATCAATTCTGTAGCATCAGAAAGCCATATCACAGGGAGAAACAAAGTATTTTTCTATTCATCGAAACGGAGGTCCTTTGCTGAGGGAACTCCCTTGTACGACTTAAACATCATTCCCCTCTTGTATAACTCTGTAGCGGAAGCCACGAGGTATTGATACTTAGACTCTTTCTTCAGTTTATGAGCTGTTGTATGACAATGAAGACCACGAAGATAACGATGGTGTCTGCCCTCTGGTACTTGTAATATGAATATCCCCTGCCTTTTCTCCTTCACCGGTAATCTTCGACTCCTGCAGAATGAAATCATGGAAAAATCCCAAAATGTGGTTGTATTGCTTCAGATTTTTATAACTTGGGTTCTTCCTTCAAGTTTCTCTCGCGTTCATAATGCTCTGTTGGCGATTCCCCTCTTTTTTGCTGCAAGAAAGGGTGAGCCAAGGCAACTATACCATCACGAATCATTCTAAGCAGCTCTATCCTTGCCTTTTCTTCTGTGCAATTGTACTTCATTTGCAATAGCCCAAGGAGGAGGACTACGGGAACCTGATTTTCAAGCAATAGTAGATCAGTTAGGATATCTAATTGACAAGAACGGACCCGGTTTCTATTAAAAATAGGATCCAGGTTCCTTTGTGATTCATCACTGAGAAGCCTGAGAGTCTCTAGAATGAAGCATCCATTCAGAGTGAAGAGCCACGCAATGATTTCTTCCTTACAGTCTGATTTTACTTCATAGCTTGCATCCTATCATCAACTGACTTTTGCTATAAATAGTTAGTCCTAAGAAAAGCAATTTTCATTTTTCTTGCAGTTTTTTTCCATCCCTTTCAATATACTGCCAGATTATATCCAGCTATCGGCGTAACCATTACACCTTGCTAGGTGCAAGCGCTAGTATTGTAGAGAGGAAATGTAAATATTCATGGGGTTTAACTTATGGGTAAGAATATTATTATTAGGTAGAAAACAAAAAAATTAAGGTGAAAATAAAATAAAAATCAATATTAAAATAACCCATGTTAATATTGGTATTAAGAAATATTGGATTTAAGTAAAACAATAGTATTAATATAAAACAAAAATGGTAGTAGTGAATTAGTAAATTAGTTATATTAAAAGAATAGTGGGATGCAATGAATGCCAACATTATTTTAGTAATATTATTTTTCTAAATAAATAACATTAGTGTTAGTTGATTAAATAGCAATAAAATTTGTATTGAAATTGGCAAATAAATATTATTGTTATTATTTGGGTTAAAAATTAAAGATAAGGTATTAATGTTAGATTGAGATTTGAAAATAATAATATTATGTTGGCTAAATACTAATCCTACTATTAGCTTATCATTTTAATATTAAGAATGACATCCCTAATGTATTTGATTAAATATTAGTATTACCATTATTCAATTATTGTTAAAGGATAAAGTCATCATGATCCTTGGAGAGGTGTTATAACACATAAATTTATTTTGTGAACTTTTAGCAAAAAAAACTAAATAATAAGGCTGCGTGATGCATATAGTTTATACACCATATCTATGCATGGTTATCATTCATTAAAGGTTTATACGTTTGTAGTTTAGAAAAGAAATAAAATAAAATGGTTGTGTTGTGTCCAAGGTGTAAAATCTTGAACATGACAGTTAGATTCCCAATAAAAAAAGAGTTTGATAAACTTATACCTTGAATATTATTATAATAGAAAATCTATTTTGAGTCCAAATCTATTTTCCTTGATCTGTTATTTTGTATCTTGATACCTAGAAACTTTCATCATAGAACAAATCGTTTTCATTTTTTTTCTATTAAAGATAAACCTATAAGATAATCTCTCCTATACTTTCAGTTCTTCAACCTACCTTTGCATAGACTTTTACCTTGTGCTTTGTTGACTAAACTCATGACTTCAAGGAACCATACCTATCATGAGATATCATTTTTCATACATCCATACTAGCATAATTTCAACTTACAGTATCTAACAAAAATTAACCTTCCATTATTCTTTAATGGATGTTTATGGCTTGATTCAGAATATTCATTTGAAACCACCATAACGAATAATGGTAGAGGTTGTGCTGTTCATAATTTTTTTCACATTTCGAAAACCTTTTCATGGTAATTCAATGTGCACATGGGAAGAAATATTAGAACTCAAGTTCGAAAGAATCAACTTTTCAGATGAAGGATAAACTAGAAGTCAATTTGAGGTCTCTTAACTGTACCATGGAAGGATTGAAATTTAATCTTACAATTTCAAGGGTTGAGTAATATTCGTGACAGTAGATCGATTTAATCATGCCTAGTAATCGCTGGCTCTCTTTAACATGCTGATTGTGTATGTGAAAATCAATACTTGGGGCTTCCATATATTTTTGTTTTGGAGTTTTTACATCCGATTGTGTAAATCATTTTATTTTCATAACAGATCATAAAATGTGATCGAAAAAAAAATATTTGATAGAAAAATATATACATGATGAATCAAAGAAATTGCATGATTTGCCATGCGTTCCAGAGGATGGTGTAGTTGTGTAAGTCAGCTGTGGGATCGAATCATAAACAAAATTGCTGCTCCCTACCCTCTTTACCTCGACCGAAGATGTTAGTGTGCAAGATATGGGGTTGGCCCAAAGTATTTCCCAGAAATTCCATATCTATCTCGTCATGCATGTCACCCTCAGAGCTAAGTTGCATACGCACGCAAGGAGATTCATTAGGATATATCAAGTTTAGGTCCTGCAGAAGATAATGGATCGCGGATCTGCTGAAGGTAAACGAACTGGGTCGTTCTGATTTTATAAAACGAAATGGGCTGCTCGCGTTTTATTAAAAATCTAATTTTTTCCATTCGATATGATGTTGTTTACTGTCGTAGAATAATTATATTTTTTCGCTTTCTTCAGATTCCAGGCTTATCAGATCTGCTAGTGTTGTGGACAGCGCAAGCGTTAGAAGCTTTTGCAGTAGGTGAAAGCCAACTGAAGATCATAAGCGTATATTGAACTTCCATTTTCATGAGCCGAACAAGAAATCCATCGGTTGACTAAATAAAGCAGATTACTGCTGAGCTGGTGCGTTATGGCAGGGCGGAAGGCAAGGACGTGTTCTACTGGTTTCAGAATGCCACTGCAAGAGAGAAACGGAAGAAGGAACAACCGCAAACATGTAAGTAGTACTGATTACAAGGGCAGGTAGATTCTTATGAGTTTGTTATTCACATTGTTTTTTTTGACTAACCTGCCTTCTAATCAATACTACTTCATGTTTGTGGTTGTTCCTTCTTCCGTTTCTGTTGCAGTGGCATTCTGAAACCGGTAGAAAACGTTCTGGCCTTCCGCCCTGCCATTACGCTGCAGCTCAGCAGTAATCTGCTTTATTTGGTCCAAGGAAGGATTTCTAATGCTTGCGCTCTCCACAACACTAGTAGATCTGATAATGAAATGCCTGGAATCTGAAGGAAACAAAATAATAGAACTATTCTACGACAATGAACATCATATCCGCGTGAAAAACTAGATTTTTTAATAAAACGTGAACAACCCAATTCTGATTTATAAAATCAGAACGGCCCGGTTCATTTACCTCAAGCCGATCTGCAATCCATTATCTTCTGCTTGCCCTAAACTTGAAATATCCTTAGAACTGCACCCAAGGACGCTTCACTCACAAAGAATGTGGTTACTTGCCCGCCGAATCTCTGGCAACAAGCTTCATAAGCATACTGAAGCTCCCTAACAAGAATTCATCCTTTGATTGGATTAATGATCCTAAAACAAAAGGAAACATCAGTTTATTTTGTTTCATATAAGTTTACTAAACCCATCTCAGAGTATCTGATAACCATCCTTTGAACCTAATCAATCTATGCAGTGGACCCAAGCACATTGGATAAAACATCAGTCTATAATCATTCGTGGGTACTTGGAAATGAATGCAAATGTCAAGAGGATTAAATAAAATTTACCCGAGGAGGCCTGATTGAGAGAAAGCTCCAAGTCCTGACCATCACTGAATATGCTGACATTAACGGCGCCCCACATCACATCTATGTCATCATAGAAATTTGCATAAACTCTATGGTAGAAATAGATATGAGCAGGAACAGCAGAATACAATGAAGAAGGCTGAAAGCACCCATGGCTGGGCCAACAGGATTACTGCCTAGATGAAATGTCCTTTCTCTTCGTATTCCTTTAGATCATGGGACAAAAGGACAGTTAGAGAATGACAAGAATGTGAGAAGGAATGGCCAAAGCAAAAGAATTTAAAGATCTTTAGAACCGCATAATCAGCCAGCTGTTTCACCTGTCAGTATTGGAACTTAGCGAAGATGGGTGAGAGGGATGCAGAAAGCCAAGGTGACAACAAAAATAAGCGGACAGTAGATGCTTTCCAAATTCCCATTTCTTTTGGGTATCAAAGCATTTTCTCTGGAAGAGAAACTGAATGCATCGCCAATCTGGTGAACAGGGACACAATAAATTCCAACGCAGACGCTTCATATCCTCTCCAACCACCTGTCTACAGCACCGTTTAGTATAGAAGATAAAATTTTTACCAATGACATCCATTCTGTTATATTGAAATTTACAGAATTAATGCAAGTGATATCCGCTGGATTACAATTTACAAGACAATTGTTATGCTGTTTTCTTTTTCATGCTCCGGAAACGAGGGATTCTTTGGTTGTCTCTAATATTGAAGACCTTGATTTGATTGTCTCTAATCTTGAAAACTTAAAAAAAGAAAATGAATGCTATACATACATACATATATATATATATATAATTTTAATTATATATATAAAATACGTCGATAGATATTCTTCTGGAGGCGTCTCTTAAATTATTATAATAAAAAATTGATTAAAAAATAGACGCCTCGAGAAAGATATCTCTCAGCGTATTTTACAGGCATTATTAAAATAATATATATATATATGTGTGTGTGTGTGTGTGTGTGCTAGTAGCTGGCGATGCAACATGTAATATCTTAAATAATTTTTTTTTTTTAATTTTTTATATATTTTATTATAAAATTATTATAATAATTAATATGTCATAACATGATAGTTAATATGATTAGGGTAGGGTTAGAATTAGGGTTAGGATTAGGGTTAGGGTTTAGTTCGGTTAGGCTTAGGGTTACCAATAGGGTTAGGGATAGGATTAGGGTTAGCGTTAGGGTTAGGGTCAAGATTGGGGTTAGGGTTAGGGTTAGGATTAGGGCTAGGGTTTAATTAGGTTAGGGTCAGGATTGGGGTTAGGGTTAGCATTAGTATTAGGGTTAGATATGATTAGGGTTGGGGTCAGGGTTAGGGTTAGGGCTAGGGGTTAGGTTATTAATTTTGTTTAGGTTAGGTTAGGGTTAACTAGGTTAGGATTGCATTAGGATTAGGATTATATAGGATTAGGTTTAGGGTTAAGATTATGATTAGGCTTATGATTAGGGTTAGGGTTAGATAAGGGTTAGGTTTAGGTTAAAGTTAGGTTAGGGTTAGGATTAGGGTTAGGGTACAGTTAGGTTAGGATTAGGATTAGGTTTAGGGTTAGCATTAGTATTAGGGTTAGGGATATGATTAGGGTTAGGGCTAGGGTTAGGATTACAATTAGGGTTAGGATTAGGGTTGGGGTTAGGGTTAGGGTTAGGATTAGGGTTAGGATTGGGATTAGGGTTAGGGTTAGGGTTAGGATTAGGGTTAGGGTTTAATTAGGTTAGGATTGTGATTAGGTTTAGGGTGAGGATTATGATTAGGGTTAGGGTTAGGTTTAGGGTTAGGGCTAAGATTAGGGCTAGGATTAGGATTAGGGTTAGGGTTATGATTGGGGTTAGGGTTAGGATTAGGGTTAGGTTTATTTATTACTCTATCCTTTCTTTGACTCTCTATATCTCAACCCCTATATCTTTCCCAAGTTGTATCTATCTCTCCATCTCTCCTTTATATCGCTATCTCTGCCTCTTTCTATCTCTATCTCTCCTTCTCCCCCCTTCCTCCCTATTACTCCTTTCTATATTAAACCCTAATTAAACCCTAACCCTAATGCTAATTAATCCTCAACACTAACACTAACTCCGGCGCCCACCCTAATCTTAACTTAGAACACCTAACCCTAAGCCTATTCATAATAAAATCCCATCCTAATTTTATCCCTAATTGAACACAAACCCTAATCCCAACTATAACTCTAAGATTTATCTCTGAACACTAACCCTAACCTTATTGAAATTCAACCATAATTGAACCTTAACCCTAATCCTAGCTAGACTCTAACCCTAATTGAATAAAAACCATAACCAAAGCTGTAATTGTAACCTTGATTCAATCCTCATCACCCTAGCCTTAACTCCAAGCTTTATCTTAGAATTTTAATTGAGCCTTAACCATAATTAAATCCTAACCAATATGATAAAGTTAAGTGAATTTAATTTTCAACTTAAATCAATTTTAATAATACTAAATATATAAATAATAATAAATCTATATAAATTATTTATTAATTATATGATAAAGTTAAGTGTGAATTTAATTTTAAATTACATTATTTTTTAAAGATAGATATGCCAGTTCTTAATATATTAATTTTAAAAATGATTTTTTATGCGTAACAATAAAATTATTAATTCTCTTTGTATTTAATTTTGCTATTTTAAATTGATTTTAGATATGTAGTTATTATGATTTTGGTTTTATTTTACATTAAATTATATATTTTAAAAGGTATGTTTGTTTACAATAAAATCTTTAATAGATCCTTTCATTTATAATATTTCTACATACACACACATATATAAATTTTGAATAAAATAGAATACGAATGATTCTTCCTTTTTGAAATGCTTTTATTTTTTTAAAAAGAATTCAATATTTTTTATGTTTTAAATAGATTAATTTAGAAACATTTTTATATGTATAGAAAATTTGGGATATTACCTTTTTATTTAATATTATAATATTTTACTTTATATAAATAAATTTAGAATTTGAAAAATAACAATTTTTTTCATTGTTTCATAATTTTGTTTTAGAAAAATCATTTTCCAATTACATCAAAGAATATTTTTTCTTTTCTAAAGATTTTCAATATTTTATAATTTTAGGTATATTAATTTAGAAGATTAAGTAAATTTAGAAAGTTTCTTTTATACTTAATTAGCTAACTTAATTTTCTAAATTTTAGAAACTTTTCGAATGCAATTTTTAATTTTAAGCATATTAATTTAGAAACTTACTTTTATATGAAATAAAAAAATTTAGAATATTTCTTTTAGACAGTGTGTTTGAATGTGATGAATTATAAACTTCTCGATATATAATTCAAAGATAATAATATTTTATTTATATTTTCATTTATAATATTTTAACTTATATATAAACTTAAAAAAAATCAACTTATATTACAATTTGATAACTTCATTTTCAATTCCTAATACTGCATGATCATTTTTAAAGAGATACATGTTTTTATTAAATAATACTATATCTTATTTTGATAATTAAATCTAAACCTTTTTGAAAGTAATATTATTCAACACAATATGCAGTTGTGCAATCCATGAAACCTATTCAAGATTACATAGTTCAATATCTTCTTTGGTCTACAAAGTTTAAATAAATTAAGCAATATAAAGGGCTATTCTAGCATACAATTTTCTTATAACTTGTACATCGTTTCATCCATTCCAAGAATATTGAATGGAATGACCTTCATGACCCTTAGTCAATCATGTTAAAAAGTGACCAAACTATGCAATGAACATTATATCTGCATAGCCGAAAGAATATGGTTTTCAAAAAAATATATTAAAGAGCTTTGTTGGAAATCATATGAGAGATTCAAATTTATTAGGGATTGGGGATTCACCACGCTGCTCATATGATCATAACTACAATATTTTAGACAAAAAATTACACAAAAAGCAATTAATGGCTTCAAGTACATATTGAATCAAGACAATACTGTGTGACAAAATTTTAAAAAGATGAACAGGCTGGATTAGTTCCTTGTATTAGTTTGGAAGATTTTTTCATTTAGGCCTTTTGTTTCTTTTAATATTTAAGTCTTAGTGACTTTGTGGCCATTGAAATTCATTACAATTGAAAACTTTCCGTTGTTTCTCCTTATCCAATGAAAATATTCTTTATGGCTTATCTTTTAAGAGAAAATTAGAAACAGAAAAAAAAAATACAAACATCACATGGGAGTCCTAAGTTAGTTAAGTTTAAAACTAAACTTTAGGAGAGATTCATGGGAGTAGAAAAGGTAAAAAAAAATGGACCCTTAAGTTTATCTTCAAGTAAACTAATTCTTCTCCCTAAAAAGGGGGATATAGTTAAATAAACAAAAGAAGAAATCTCAGATTCTATAATAAATATAAAAAGGGCTCCACCAAATTATTAGTAATTCCATTAATTAAATTAGCAAACTATCAACATGATGAGTGGAGTAATAAGGTGCTAGTATTTATTATTAATTAATTAGCCATCAATTTCTTATTTTATTTAGTAGGGTATAACTAAAAGAGTAATTATAAGAATGGTGGTTAAATTACTAATGGATTCATTAAGTATTTTAGTAAATATTATTTCTTTTAGTTTAGTTATTAATGATGATTCTATTAATAATTTAATATATATATATATAGTAAAAAAAAAATGATAGTGGGTTTTTCCCTCTTGCAAAATTGGGCAAAATCGCTTGTAAGGTCTTAATAGTTTTTTTTTAGCGCAATATTAGTATTAATATCTTGGGATATTAATAATATTGTAGAGAGGAAATGTAAATATTCATGGGGTTTAACTTATGGGTAAGAATATTATTATTAGGTAGAAAACAAAAAAATTAAGGTGAAAATAAAATAAAAATCAATATTAAAATAACCCATGTTAATATTGGTATTAAGAAATATTGGATTTAAGTAAAACAATAGTATTAATAT
>VDFB02303345.1:0-66755 GCA_007258455.2 Sequoia sempervirens
ATCTTCCACCTCCTCATACTCAAAGTACTCCACCATATCGTTGATCCAATCAATCAACTCTTATGGGTTAAAATTTCTATAAAATGTAGAAACATCGATCTTTTTCCTCTTCCCAATCTTAGAGATGACCTTAAATAATCTAACTTGCTTTGGATCTATTGCATCTTGTTCTTCTTTGAACTGTTCCTCATTTTCAGCTTCATCTTCACTTTCATCTCCTCTTCTTGGCTCAAACCCTCGACGTAGCTCCTCTTGCAATGATTGAACTTGTCTCTATAGGGCTCTAAAACCCTCTTATGTTACAATAACATTCCTTCCACCACCACAGTTTCTTTGTGGAGGCATTCTGACACTTTTCTTAGAAACCCACAACCACAAGTCTCGGTGCAAACTGCCTCATGTTCAACAATTTGTTTACACACTTAGGAAAACCTGCTCTTATACCACTTGATGAGGGCCACATCGCCTGAAACCCACATAAATCACAACAATAGATGCCAACATAGAAAATACAAGATAGAAAATAACTCACTTTCAATTATTTTTAGAAAATAAAATTACAAATTCAAAACTTACAATGCTATAGCCTCATGGGCTTGATTCATTATAACAAATTCAAAACACAATATATTATTTGGAGCCACAATCTACACTAATGGAGCCACCCTATACAACCCCCACTTAACCCTTTTTATTTTACCCAATAACCGCCCTAGAATGTTCTAGAATTTGTAACTTTCCCTTTTGATTTGGTGCCAAAAGTCCCGCCATTTGATTTCTTTCCTAGGAAGAAATTTTAATGAAATTTACTTTTTAGTGGGTCAGCTTCACAAGACCATAAATTTTGATCTGAGTGTCTGATTCACTATTATAACATATCATTGGAAAGCTCTTGAAGAGATCCACAATGTTGAATGCATCAAAGATCGATTCATCCACTTTTTGAGTTGTTTCGAGGCCTCTAAGGTTTTCATATTTAAATTTGAAGCTGCGTTGGAGAAATTTCTCGAGACAAACTTTAATATCTCCCAAACCATACAAGGTATTGAGATGATTCTTTCACGGCTGGAAATGTTTTTCATTCCACTCCTTGGAGCAAATTTTTAGGTCCATACAAGCCCGTTTAGGACAACTTACTAAAAATAGTAAGTGATTGTTTTTCACCTTTTTTGACTTCTAATTTTCTTACACCCCTTAAGTGATATCATGAGACTCAAAACAACTAAATAAAATAAGGAAAAATATATTTTTTGGGCGATGCAAGATTTCCCTACACCACTAGATGCTCCTGCATCACTGTTCCTCTCAACATTTTCTTTTTTGCTGAAACTTCACCTCTTAATGGACCCAACTTCTTGCACTTACCCTTTATCTCATTCTCTATGTCTCTATCTTCCTCTCTCTCCCTCTATCTATTTACCTATCTAGATCTCTTTGTCCCCCTTTTTATCTATCTTTTATTTAATGCCAACTTTCTTTTTTATCTCTTTATTTCTCTTTAACCCAACACAATTGGGAGTTGTGAATCCAAATTCCACAACTTTTTCCAGCATACTCCCTACCTATGCTAGAAAGGGAGCTTTAGAAAATGGCATGAACATCCATAAAATAATACATATATAGAGAAATTTTGTGATATATTGTAGTTAAAATTTCCCTTGTAAACATGTAAGAAAATTGTGGAAGCATATGTAGGGTATGCAAATTGTTTGATAGAATGCCCCAAAGGCATGGTCCCTGTTGTGCCCTTAGCACACATGCCCCGTTCAAAACGAGGACCCTCTCTTTCCTTCGCCTTGTTGGGTCATTTTGTTATTGCCTCACTTTGTGTGCCTCCATTTTGGTGTCCTAAGTGGTCATAGTTCCTTCAAAGTCTCATCTTAAGTTGACCATGTTTCATCCCATCCAAATTTGCTAAGTCTTGGGTCCTCCTAGAGTTCCTTTGGCAGTTTGCCTCTGTCAGCGGCCTTGTGGCCTCACGGGTCCATCATAGCGGGTTTCCCTTGCCTGATTTTTTTTACACATTTGATGTTCCAAAATGGCTAAAGGCCTTCGCCTTCCCATGCCCTGGGACCCAGCATCTTGATTATTGTCCTCATAAATTTTGCTGCAAACTAATTGTCTTTCACTTGAGTCGGGCCCGTTCTGTCGGACTTATGTGCCCAGAACTCCATTTTGCATTTTATGTTTCAAGCGGCCATCCTCCACTGGAGTTTCGACCATCAGCCCCTAGACTTTACTTTTGCAATGGTTTCCAAAACTTTTCGAGCGGTCATTTGCTAGCATCCCTCCGGCCTCCCGGTTCTTGACCTCCCGCCACCGTCTAGGAATTTGAACTCACCAACCATTTTTTTTGCCATACTTGTATTAATGGGTGTATTAAATTCCGATTAGGGGTATAAATATCTTGTTCAACCTATCATTTTCATATGTTAGGTTGGCCAAAGGAGTTTAGAGAAATTTCTGAGAAGTCCAATGACTTCGTCGCCCGCCGCCCTCGCACCCGCTGCCTTCATTTTCTGATTCATCGAGGATTTCATTGCCTTCTTCATCGAGATCTTATGGTGAGTTCGTCATTTGCCCTTCCTTTGTGATTTTCAGTGAATTTTTGTCAAAAAGATGAATAATTGGGGATAAAAATACATTCATTTGATAAAAGAAGGCTAAACCTAAAAAATCCATGGTAGAATTCCAAGAAAACCTCTAGAACATCATGTAAACCAAATCTGGAACTTCATTGTCTTGGTGTCATTCTTCACACAGGGCATTTGCGCCTTCCAGACCTGAGCCTCCCCATCTCCATTTAGAGAAATTCGAAATCAAACAACATTCAAATGGCGAGATGCCTCCTCGACCCTGCGACCCCATATTTCGTTCAATGGGTCGCCGTTGGCACTTGAAAATAAACTTGAAATCTCAGCCTCCTTCATGCTTCCCGGGCCCACTCCCATGGGATTCTATCCCCGGGATGCCACGTCATCTTCACCTTTTCAAACAGTGTAACGGCTCCGTCCACCCAAGCCTTGGGATCTGCCTTGTCTTCTGCCATCCGAGTTAAGAAAATGAAATGTTATATCCTTTGTGTCCTCTAGGTTCCGGTTCGCGAAGTTTCATTCGTGAAATTCCATGAGGACTTTGCCATTTTCAAATGGCCATCAGACGACCGCCTTCCACCCTCCAGGTCCTGAGTCTCCATCTGCTACATGAACGATAAATGATAAAACTTAAGAGACGTTTTCCTCCACCGGGTCGCTCCCACCTGACTTCCACTCAACGCCTACCGTTTTCAAATGACCATCCTCCACCGGCTTCCCGACCTACTAGGTCTGTGCACTTAAAATGACTTAGTTACACTGACCATCCTTCAAGCTCACGGGTCCCAGACTCTGGAACTCCGACCCTAGAACGTCGTCTCACTAGAGCCGTTCCAAATGGAAAACTCCCAACGGCTTTCCCTCCTCATAACTCCAGATGCTCCAATAAGGATCCAAATGACCTCCAATCTGGAAACTAATCTCTACCCACGTGCTCAAATTGAACCCTCTCTTGCATGGACCTTTCAAATCATCCAAATCTAAAGTCAGGAGAGACCATACGGATTGCCCCGCCTTGTTCGCCCTTTAAAACAATGTTCCTACCAGGGAAGTCCGGCCCCTGGGGCCCGGTCTGACCAAATTCCCTCAATAAATTTCTAGTGACATCTTGAAGTAAATGTTTGATTTCATGAATGATGTGCTATCTAATTGGACTTCATCTGACAGGGATTTTGGCTAAAATTTATGTTTCTAGGCTTGATTGTGCTCATCATGCCTTTGTTTGCAGGATATATGGAATCAGGTGTAAGACCCTCGGGGGTAGTCGTAGAAAAGGACAAAGGAAAGAAGTCAGGCAAAGCTCTTCACGGAAAAGAGGACAAGGACCAAATGAAATACCAATTCAAGGGGGATCCGTTGCACTCAAAGGTCATTATGGACTGGAAAGAAATCACAGCTACCAATATCGGTCACATCGATTTGACGAATTCAAACAAAGGGTCAGAGTCAACCCGACCATAGACAATGCTCAGATGATCAGAAAAAGTGGAATCGCCAAGGTTGTAGGCTTTCCTCCATCTCTTATAGCTCCTAAACTAGTCATAGCTTGTAGGAAAGCATACCAACCTGAGACTCATACAATAGTAGACAAAGATGGGAACATCCTAGCTAACATGTCACCCCAGGCAATAACAAAGACTTTCCACATTCCCACCTTCGGAGCAATGGAGATCCCTACTATCTCAGACCGCAAGGAAATGTGGGATTTAGATCCCATTGGATGCAAGAAGTTCATCAACAAATATTGGTTAAAAGAGAAAAGGGGCAGTGCTGCAAAAGTTCCCCAAGAACTTTTCCACAGCGTTTTCTTTGAATATTATCATGACTTAGTAACTTTTCTAAGCTGAGTGATGGGTTTTCCTACCACTGCATACTTCTAGGAGTGGATGGTTTACTTTGTTGAGCAAATTCTTCATGGAAAGGAAGATGATACCAAGCAAACTACATTCTACTGGGGAGAGATAATTAGTGACTGCTTCCATTAGTAGTTCATGTGAGTGTTAAGAAGACCTCCAGGTTTTATATGACATCTTACCTTGTCTACTCGCTGGCTGAATGAAGATAGTATAGTGGACTGTTCAGGGCTCCAGATGAAGAATCTGGTTGGTAATTAAAGGTTTATGATAGATACCCTCAGCTGCAGATCAAAAACTTCAAGAAGGATTATTGCAGAGTGAATGACACTTTCATAGGTCACATTGTCAAGCTGCTTGGAGGCAATTTCAAAAGACGAGTCTCCCATAGTGCTCGAGCGTTCCTCAAGCAATACGCCTGTCTATTCATTCAATACCCCAAATTCATATACCTTCACACCCAAGGCTACACAGAAAGGCTGAAAAAGTTGCCCCGGTATCCTAATGACCAGATTATATTGTTGGAACTCTTGATAGTTGCAGCATGTACATACTCTCCTCAGCAACAGGAATTTGGTGGGGATCCCTTATCCCCTTTTCTTTGGCCAAGGGATGTATAGGCTGCAAGCCTCTCAATGTGTTGGAAATTTAGAAAAGGAGCTGGTTGAGTATCACTTCTAGCTTTATACCACCCGTCCATGAATGGACCCCTATGGGCATATAAGGAAAGCACTTGGACTCGACTACGCTAATTTGCATCATGTTGAAGATTTCTGGGAAAATTTCCAAGACGACAAGGAGGTGCACATGAAACACTACATGCGAATGACTGCCTACTTCGTAAAAAGGGTGAACTTGTTACCTGTACTTGATCAAGTTGAGGAGGATGAAGGCACAATTATGGATCCTAGGTACAATGCAGTCATTGACTTGCTGCTACCTTCAATAGACTGGGACGAGCAAGAGGTTGATGACCTCGATATCATAACTAAGCCAATTGAGGCTCGTACCAAAGAATGGGTCAATGGACAAGTATCCCAACTAAAGCAACAAGGGGTCATCCTGACCTATGAAGGGCTCAAAAGTGATCCCAGTGCAACAGATGATGGAGTTGCTATAGCCTCAACAAGAGAAACATCCAAATCTCCTCCACTCACTCACTTTAGAAAAAGAAAAGAAACTGAGGAGCAGCAGCCAAATCCAAAGGTATATGTAAGGAAGGTTGCAGAAGGTGAACCTTCCAACAAACATAAAAGGTCAGGAAGTACTGCTACAGTTCCTGTCATTCAGGAGAACCCGCTCCACAAAGGGGAAGAAATGGAAGTAGATCAGCCCAATTCTCCACCAGCCGCCTCTGTCACTGCTACCCCTCCGTCATTGTCTCAAGATATGGTGGCTACCTCCCTGCCTGCGGTGGAAATTGTGGTCCACCTTGCCTCTTCTTCACCAACTGGGCCAATTGTGGTAGTTGATTCCTCCTCTTCCATCACTTCTCCACTTTCCTCTGTCTCCATGTCCCCCACCACATCACTTCAGCTAGTAGTGGCAACAATACCAATACCAATGCTCACACTGCCTCAGGCATTCTCGTGGCATATACATAATGTTCCCTCTGAGATTTCCTAGGTATTGATGAATCCCACCATCCAAGCTGCCTTAGCATAGGTTCTTGCTAGTGTTCTGGTCTTAAAGCCTCCAACTAAACCGCTAGTAATGGAAGCCACAATGCAAATCTCTGAGGAGCTGGAACAGTGAGAGAGGGAAGCAACAAAAGCATCGAAGGAAGAAGCAGATGAATACCACAAACATCCAGAGTACCAAGACTTGCAAATTGACAAAGTGGTTCATGAGGATGAGGAGACATGATCTTCTAAAAGTGGAGATGAAGAAGAAGATGTCGACAACAAGTTAATTGTGCAAGATTTTTATCTTGACCTTGAGGAGGAGCTGGCCTGACAATTAAAGGACATTGGGGAAGAAATAGAAAGGCCATCTTTTGAAGAAAGAAGACAAGAAGATGATAAGATGGAGGAAAGAATGGAACCTCCAATAGGTGAACAACAAGAAGAAAGCCCCAAGCATGATAAGGAGATGCTTCTCTCTAAAGGGCAGGAATAATAGGAGAGAAAAGAGCATGAACATATGTCACCACCACGTAAGGAAGAGGAGACTAAAGAAAATCAACTGAGAAAGGAAATCCAAACTGACAAGAGCCCTGAAATAGAGCAGCCTAAGGAGCACAGGCATGAAGATGAACTTGATGAAGAAAATGAAGAAGAGAAAGAAAAGGAGGTTGAGAGGGAAGAAAGTCCCAAAGAACGCCTACCTACCAAGTCCCCAATCAAGAGTCTAATGTTCACCTGAGACTCTGATGAGGAGGAGGGAGAAGACACTAGGGTTGAGAAGGAAACATCCAAAGGGAAAGAAATTGAAGTCATAAGGGATGAAGAAAAAGATGAAAGTGAATCACCCAAAGGAAAGACCCATATGCCCGAATGGTTGGAAAAGTATCTTGAGAAGAAAGCTCCTGCCCCAAGTGATCTGAAAGCAAGATTGGAGGTTATCCTGGCCTGAGCACAGATCACTACTAGGAAGGAGAAGAATCCTAAAATCAGATCCAAGGTGATGATGGACACTTCTGGATCAAGGACCGTGCAATTAGCCATGCTAGTGGTGGGCGAAGAAGGGATAGGCTATAATGTTTCCACCATTGATTTGGGAACAACCACTTGGTAGCAGAAGGTGGATCACCTCCAGGAGTCTGTCTCCATAGTGGTGCATCTAATTCAACAGGATAAGGTTTCAAAAGAAGAGCTTAAGGTGCATGTAGCTGATCTGACAGCTTACATCCAGCAATGGTCCTCAATGGACGAAATGCCCACCACATCTTTGGCCCCACTGTAGTTGTTGTCAAAGGAGAAAATAGACAAGCTCGAAAAGAGGAAGAACTTGGATAAGACCACAAAGAGTTGGTTCCAGAAGGTCTTGTATGTGGGAAACATGGGCATCGACCATGTTGTTAGAACGGAAAACAAGTTCTTGGATCTACAAAAATCTCTTGAGGGTACGAGGAAACTCTGCATTGACTTCCCAACAAGATATGAGTCCACCTACCCAAAGATAGAGGCTATTCTTAAACTATCGAGCGCAACTTGGGAAAAGGAGCTTGCATTTAAGAAGGATGACCACTAGCTGGTGAATGTCTGGAAGTGTGATTTCGTAAATGAAAAGGAGAGGTTGGAGTAGGTGCTCGATAAGGTGGATCCAAACATTGAATGGGCTAAGGAAATTAGAGCCGATTGTGTCTGATACTTGAAGCTAATGATAGGGTATGATATGCATGTTGTACAAATGGACCCAGAGAAGATAAAGCCCCACTTCCAGAAAAATATTGAAGGCAGGATGTCAGATGAAATTACCACTGATTTCATGAGCTTTTCTGCTCGAGCCTTCGCCTAGTCAGAGCTATTCTGAGACCACACTGCCAAGTATGATGAAGATTGGGAAAAGCTCACCGAACAATCCCAAGAATGGAGTTATCAAGTGCTGCAATTCAAAATCATTGATGTTGATAAGCTCCAACTACTAATTCTGAAGTTCATGGAGTATGTAGCTTTGAAGAAGCATGAGGGAAACCCTATTATTGGTGAAGAATTCTTGATAGAGTAGCTACAGTAAAAGGGAAATCAGCTAGAAGACAAAATGCTACAGTGCTGTCACAAAAGACAAAATAGGGATAAAGAAAAAGTTGTATTTTAAAATGTAATATATTGGGGGGTAGGTAGAACCCTAGTCTATAGTGAATCTTTTCCACACAATGCAAATTAATCTTGGCCATTCGTTCTACTTTTTGGACACTATAAATAGGGGGTCTCCTCTCATTTTCAAAGGGAGTTGAGTTGTTGAAATAACATGCTGCAAAATTTTTAATAGAAATACATTGACTTCAGTGCATTTATGAGTTTCTCTACATGTTTCATGGTTCAATCTCCCAATAGTTAAATGTTTATTTAGATTTTCTTTGTTGTTCTTAGTTAGTTTCAGATTGCTTTGATATATTTGGTTATGATTTTATGTGGTTATGAAAATTTCAGTTGTGTAGATGCCTTCCTAGTCCATACTTTTGTTGTTTGCTGCTGGTAGATGGTTGTGTAAAGTTAGTTTGGACTTAAACTCAAAGTTTCTTTAAAAATTTATCTTTTTTCATGCATGAATATGGTGGATGAATGGTAAAACATCTGCAGGCCTTAGAAGATAGCACAAATTTCATGAGACTGTGAATTTTCTGGTTAAGTGAAATTATGTTTCAGGGAAGCTTTCCACAACAGAAACTCCATGATCATTGTTCATAGTTAGTTGCAGATCCAGGAAACTCTCCTCTCCCCTGCCCTTTTTCCTTTTTTTTTTAGAAATAGCTTATGCTAAGGTTCATTGCACATTGTAAAGACAAAACTTAAGAAAACATTGAAGTTTCATATTGTTGTTCGAACCTGCAACAAAGTGTACATCAGTTTCCATCCTAGAAACTTCAACTCGTAAGATCCACTTCGCATCCAAGTACATAAGTCTGTCTTGTGATTACCAACAAAATCCCATCAAATATCAATTGAGGAATTCCATGCAAGTCATGACCTGACACTCAAGAGACCTTGGAGCAATTTTCAGTAACTTGATGTTGGAAGTCTCCTTTCAAGAGAGGTAGTGCACCCACGTACTACCTGCGTTGAGAAAGTGTGCAAAACACTGCATCAATAGTCACATGGCTCGCTATCATTATAGAATATGCACAAAATGGATTTATTGAATTTTTTTTAGAAGCTTTCAAGAAAATGCAATTGAAACATATAAAGCAGTCTAAACAAACTTGCTTCTTTCTCCTTGCCTATGCCAAAATAAGAGCTTTAGAATAGGGTATGCCATCTATCGAAAAATAATGGAAGGGGAATTTTTGTCAATTTTTTTAGATGCAATTTCCTTGGTGGACATATATGGAAAATTTAGAATCATAAAAATGGGCGGGTACAAAAAGATGGGGGGGCCAAAAAGTGGCCACCACATTCAATTTTTTTGAAAAATCCAAAACATGAGTGCATTATAATTCACCCCCATTATGGCTTGGAGTGGTCGATACTTAGGCTCAATCACTACAAGCCTAACACAAGTGCGTTATTCTTTATTTAAACAAAAAAAATAGAAAAGATCATTTTAATTTTTTCCAATAGTTGCAAATACCTCCTCTACAATCTGCAAACCCTGTATAACATTCTTGTGCTTTTGGAAGTTCAAGACCACTTGATTTCTTCTCTGAATATTTGTGAAAATGTCGCCATGATGTCATGGAGGTTGAAGGAGTAAGTAATTTATGTTTTTTGTGTGAATTTGGTATTAAATAGGTAGATTTAATATGTTTTTTTATGTAAATTTATTTATTTTTTAGGAAATGCTAATGCACCTCCAAATCCTCCTCAAAATCCTAATTCACCTGATTTTGAAATCCCTCCTAAAGAACAACCCCAACAAACACCTCCAACAATTCCTGAACATGCTTTAGGAACTTAAGAAAATTTAATGGTGCAAATTGAAAATAACAACAAATAAATTGAGAAGTTAATTGCAAGGTTGAGAGATCCTATAGAAACAACCTCACATAGAACCGCGCTTGCTCAATCACTTAAATCAATAATATCACTTGTAGATTCAATTAGCAAGCAAATAAGTAGTTAGTCAGAGAAGAGATGAGAGTTTAGAAAATTTTATGCAAATAAATTATCATATAAACTAGTCAAAGATAAAAAAAAATTACAAAATTTGATTTTTGTGAACTATTCATGAACCCTAAAATGAATCAAAATTTACATCCTTCAAGCAAGAGGTTCCTGTTGATGGCCAAATTGACATAGAAACATACAAGCAAGATATATTTATCCTACTTCTCCTAAAAATGATAATTAATTATAGAAATCAACTATCTTCTAAGGTCTCGGTGGTTGGTTCACAACTATGTTGCTTTACTTAGTGGTCAACATGACAATAATATTCAAGGGGCCTGCTGGTTAAAGGTAACAAAACTGGGTATTTTGATTTTAAAGATCTAAACTAACATCAAATTTTAAATAGACAACGAAAGATATCTCAAGGGTTTCAGAACAAAAGAAAGTGAACTAATATCATTCCTTAATCCAAACATGCAATTTTGTAATAATATTTTTAAGTCAAATAAATAAATGAAACAACTCATAAAGATTTATGCAATTGTATTCATTCACAATGCAGATTTAGTAAGCATATTTCCAATTTGTTTATCAAAATAAACTCCATACAAGATATATTTGATTAACTCATCATAAAATTGCAGATCAATAAACAATAGGAAAATATCATTCACAATGACACTAGAGATGGTTTTAAATTAGGATCCTTCTATTGATTCTTTACTCAAATAAGTAGCAATTACTCCGAGCAAAATTCATTGGTGCACGGAAAACCATTATCTTTGATATCACAACTAAAACTAAGAAACGTAGAAATTTAACTAATTGCACAAAAATCATAACATCATTCTTTTCTAAGGACTACAGATCTTGCTTCAATTTCATGACCTTTACAATCAGGGAAAATATACAATGTATAGAAAATTATAACATAAATACATGCAATCCTAAAAATCAGGGCGCCCAACTTTCAAATCCACAATTATAGGAATGCTTGGGCAACACTAGAGTGAACGTTCATTGAGAACTAGATGCATGGGAAAGTGGTGCCTTCTTCTAAGCCTATTGGAGATGACCTTCAGTTCAACTATAGCACCCTCCTATTTTGTAGGAATTGCTCTAGAAGTTGTATCTTTGACTTTTTTTTAGTCAAAACAACATATTCCTTTTCCAAAATTTGAACTTGATATACTTTACACCTTCTTGTATTCCTCATAATTAGCTAACACTTATGTTAGCACTTCTTCATCGAGCCCATCTAACCAATCAAGTCTAAAATTTGACTTTCCAAAACTTTTAGTAGCCACCTCAACGATATCCTTAAGTTTACTAATATCACCCATAGCACAATGAGTGTCAAACTTGATGCCCATTAATCTATTAAGAATATTGTCTTCATCATTCTTGGCACTTATTATACACTCTAACCTATTGTCCCAAGCATCCTTTATGGTTTGTAATTCACATATCTTTCCATCTAGTGGAAAATCCTAGGTAGTGATAGTAGTAGCAATTTCTTCGAATAATATTGTTTGTTGGCCAATATCTTGTAGCAATTTGAGTAGTATTATTCCATGTTTAACTAGTTGTTCCATACAAAATAATATTATCTTAGTGCATTGGTCCACACATTCAAGATCCTCATCCTCCCGAATCCCTGCTTTACTTAGCTCATTAGCACTTAGTTTGCTCATTTATTTGAGCTTCCTCAAGTACCCTTTGCACTTCTCTTCTTCCCACATACCTTTTGTATATGTTTCTATTTGTCTTGATAATGAGCAATCTTCTTGATGGTACTTGTATCTAGTAGTCAGGAGCTCATCCATCTCACCCTTCAGTTGCTCCACACATTTTTCAAACATGTGAGCTTTTCTTTACAAGTCGGTGAGATCTTCAACTTTTTTTTTGCTTATTAGTACCAATGCCTCAAATGAAGATGGATTTTCTGAGATGGTAGGGGCAAGATCTTTAATGAACCTTTTCATTTGTTCAAATTTTTCTTTGAACTCATCTTTCACTTGCTTATCCTTCTCCATTCTAGATTTGGCTAAGCTAGCTGCTAGGTCAAGCAATGACATCTATTGGTTGTGGGTCTGCTTACCCAAATTGACTGTCGTCAACTGATAATCTAATGCTTAAAGCTCTCAATCATCTTTATCTACCATTGGTGTCACGATTTCTACCACCAACTCCCCTATCTCGTTCATCTAAGTCAAGTGTATGGTTCTCGACTTCTTCTTCCAAGCATAGCTCTACTGTCAGCTAGGTTTCCATAGCCCTAGTAGAGATACTATATCACCCATGTATGGTTGAGCACCTTTAGTAGTTCCCTTGCCATTTCTTTTCTTTTCCATAATTTCTTCTTTCCTCTTCTTCTTTTTCTTTTGATACCTCGATTTTTATTGCTATCATCAAATTTTTGAAAAGAATTTCAAAGGATGGGTTTGAAACCATAGTGGACATCATAACAACACTTATGACACTATATTTTTCACTCGAATTAGGAGCACAACCACCTAGGAACAACTAAACCATTTGGGTTTTAACAATTTAAATTCCTGAGTGATGAATTTAGCCATTATTCACAAGACCTCTTAAAATGTTCCCTCTTACATAAACCATAGTACAAGCATCGAAGTGATCATAAAACAAAAATTCCAAAATGAAAGAGAAATTACGTAACCCTTGAAAATACTTAAATCAAATCCTCTGCCTAGGTTGCCTTAATCACACTCTGAATAATCACCTAACATTCCTTATGATCACAATAATTCCCCATAACAAAAGAAAATAGCAAATAGAAACATGAGGAACGAGACGAAAGAATGAGAGTATCAAAGAAAAAAACCAAAAAAAACAAAAAAAAAGAATAGAATAAGAAAACACAACACCTAAACTGCTAATATACAAGGGAGGAGCATTGGGCCTTCATGGGAAAAAATAATGTTTGAAATTTTTTCCATTGACATGGAATGGAATAGGTTATCCTATTAAAATACTCAACCATAAGGCATTCTCTCCCATAATTTCAGCAATTTGATAAGGCCCTAACCAAAGCCTATCAAACTTTTGATGATCTCCTTTCTTTTCCTTGGCCTTGTCTTATAGGAGTACGATATCTAATATCTAATATCCTAGATTCTTTGATCTTGTCTCTTTTGTCAAACCAACACTTGACTACAACTTGATGTTTAGAGAATTGTTGCAAGACAACATCCCTCTTCTCTTCTAAATTCAAAAAATTCATTAAGCTGACCTTTATCCTGTCATCATTGGTGTAAAACTCTTGCATGAATCGTGCAATTGATATTTGGAGGTTTACAAGAAAGACGGGGTCCTAATCGTATCTTAAACAGCATGGCAAGTTTCCTAGGGCTTCTTTAATCCTTGTTCTATTTGCCGATAAGGAAAATTTTAGTTGTGTATGCCAATCCATAGGGTTACATTCTAACAACCTTTTAATAACTTTCAATAAATTCTTGTTGGTAGACTCAACTACCCCATTACCCTATGGGTAGTAATTGGAAGAATTTTTCAAGATTATCTTTTATTCAAAAGCCCATTAAATAAATTGTGGAGAAGTAGAGGCAAGGTCGTTGTCACATACCAGGGTGAAGGGTACCCCAAACTTGGTGATAATGTGATCATGCAAAAACTTGATGACTATGTCGGTGGTACAATTCTTATATGCCCGGGCCTCTTTCTGTTGAGTGTAGTAGTTTGTCCCTATTAAGATGAATTTGTGAGGTACAAAGGATTTTGGGTTAATTACTCCAACAAAATCTAATGCCCATTGGACGATTTAGGTCTTACCTCGTATATTGCCTATAGTGGCATTGTTGGGTTACATTCCTTGGATGTGGATGTCTAACAGGTATGACATGTTCATACATGTTGATGAGTGTCTCAAAATACATGTGGCTAGTAATACCATAATCTAAGGATTTGGTGAGCCACAACATCTGCAAAGCCATGTCTAGTGTCGTGTTTCCCATGAAACTCCCCTAAAACATGTTTGGCTTGCTATTGATCTAAGCATCGCAAGTATATACCTTCAAAGTTTCTCCTGTATAGGGCCCCATTCTTGATCATGTAATGGGAACTTTTTAGCCTCAACGCTCTTCTTTGAGTAGCATTCATCCCTTCAGGAAATTTTTTATTTAACAATAAGAAGATCAATTCAGCATACCAGGGATCCTCGGTAAAAGATTTACTGTGTACTGCTAACATATAATTTTGGAATCTACCTTTTCCATTGCCTTAGATAAAACTTACCCTCAAACTAGTTTCATTGGTTGGAATTCAAGGTCAAATTCATGCAGGATTTTCATCCACTACCCTCTTCTCTCTCCCAACTCATTTTGCATGAGTAGAGACTTTACTGCTAGATCTGGGATGACAGCCGTGATATTTTTGCACAAGATGTAATGTCAAAACTTCTTAACAACTATTACCAATGTAAAGGCCTATTTTTCCAATGATAGATATCTTACCTCAGCATTCTTAAAGGGAGAACTCATGAAATCAATTGGTTGTTCATCCCCTTCTTCCTTTCATTGTGTTATAACAGTTGTGCAAGAGTGTTCAAATGCAAATGAGTAAATGAAGAATGTTTGCAAGTATTCAGGACTAGTCAAGACTAGTGCTTTTGAAATAGACTACTTGATTTGCAAGAAAGAAACCTTTTCCTCATTGCTCCATTCAATCTTGGCCTCTTTTTTCATCATTTCATTCAATAGTTTGACAATCTTCGCAAACCTAGTTATGAATTTTCTCACAAAATTTATCTTCCCAAAGAAAGATCTCATTTCCTTTTTCCTACCAAGCATGGACAACTTCATAATTGACTCTACTCTTTCAGGATCAATAAAAAATCCTCTTTCTGAAATTATGTGTCCCAACAACTTTCCTTCTAAAACCTTGAATACACACTTCTTTGGGTTCAATTATACACCAAACCTTATGCATTTTTCCAGTACTTTTTCCAAATCTACAACATGATCTTCTTTGTTTTTTGAAAAAGTTGTCAAATCATCCATATAAATTATAATGCACTTCCCTACCAAGTCTTTGAAGGCTACATCAATTTCACACTCGAAAGTAGCTCCAACATTGATTAGGTTGAACGACATTCTCTAATAGGCGAATGTTCTCCATTTGGTTGTAAAGGCGGTTTTCATTCAGTCTTCATATTTTACCAACACCTAGTTGTACCCTGAATAGCCATCTAAAAATGACATCATCTGATAATTATCCTTTATTCGAGGCTTTATTCAAGTTCTTAAAGTCTACACATAATATGATTTCTCCATTTTTCTTGTGTACTAGCACTAGGTTGGCTACTTATGTTGAGTGCCTGATTGGGAAAATTATTCTGGCAAATAACAACTTCTGCACTTCTTTGAGAATGAGTGGCTCAAGTTAAGCATTGACTGGTCATTGCTTTTGAAGGAATGGTTTCACCTAAGGTTTCAAGGGAATGGTATGCGTTATCACTAAAGTGTCAAATGTCTTCAAATCCTCGTATCCCTATGTAATTACATCAATGTATTCTTTCAACATGTTTAGGATTTTGTCTAAGATATATTTTGGGAAATTTTTGATGATAAGGATGTACTTTTCGAGGCCGAAATCAGCTAGATTATAAGTTTCATATTTATCTTTGTCGACATCAGTAGGAAATTTCTCTTGAGACCTAGGATCAAAATAAAAAATCCTTTCCAATGCTGCCATCCCTTTAGGAATACTATTTTTCTTGAGGTTGATAATGCCTTCTATGTCTAGATCTTCTGACTCCCAATCTCTTGGATCTCTATTAGATTCATCAATAATTTCTCCCTTAAAAACATTTGAGCTTGCCAAAAAGGAAAGAATATCTTGATCATCATCAAAGACCTGAATGTTTCTTATGTTATCAGGAACTATGGGGATTGAAAATCTTCTTAATGTGGAATGTTTTATGGGCTCCAGTGTACTTATTACCACTTTTAGTGCATCTACAATTTGATTCTTTTCCCTGAGAATTAGCTTTAAATTGAATGCATCAAAGTCTTCAATTAAAATCCATATCCTAATCTAATAGGCATCTAGTTTCTTATTGTGACAAGTGTACTGATTGTGAACCTGCTTAATAATTACTTTTGAATCCCCTAGAACTCTGAGACCCTGTGCCTTCTTTTGATGGGTGAACATGAGTCCTTTGGCCAATGCTTCATATTCTACCACATTTTTGGTGCATCCAAACTACAACCTATAGGAGGAAAAATATGTTTTTTCCTTTCAGATTAACCAATTCAACTCCAACTCCACTCCCTTGTTTGGACTTGGAACTATCAAATTTAAGGGACCATAACTAGTTTTGGAGTGAACTCTCCTTTTTAGGAATTTTTTAGGTTGTTGCATGAGAGGAGTGGGTTGTTCATTTAGCTTATCAGAACTATTAAGGTAATGTGGTTCACGTGCCTTAGGACTATCAGGTACTTCCTTTGGAATATGTAGGTGAGTAGGAACAACCTCTTGTGGTTCCTCAAGGTTATCCACCATGTGATTCATAAGAATCCATGTACCCTTGAGTAACTCTTTTGGAATCAGAAGGTGAGTAGGAGAAGGGGTACACATTATTTCCTATGGTTCTCCTACCTTTATTTGCAGATCCCTAGATAAGTTCTAGGGTTGATCAGCTAATCTTGGGATACTCAATGTGTCACCAACCTCTGTTAGGATAGATGTAATGTTGATTTCTAGTGGAGGTTGATACAAAGCTATTATTGAATCATTGGATTGACCATCTTCCAAATGACAAACCTAGTTTATGATATCTAGATAAGGTTGACAAGTTAATTCTAAGTGGTTTTGATAATGGACTCTACACCAATTGGGAAAAAATAAAATCCACAAATCTGCCTCATCTATGAGAACTAGTTTGTCTTGATGTAATTTTGTTAATATGTCTCAATTGATGGAAGTCATGCATTCATCATCTTCTAAAGGTGGTGGGATTTTTCCATTGACTACTAGTGAGAATTTCATGATCTCGTCAACTCTATAAACCCCCAACTTAGTCTCAAAATAGGTGACCTCATTAGGGTGATTATATTTTGTAATCAAATGTTTCCTCACTCTTGATCCTAATCTAGGTAGCCACACCTTTCCATGACAGCCACATATGGGAGAAATCTAACAAAAGATAACCTCCCAAGGTCTTTTCCCAATCTCAGCTTAAAAGCATACCATATGTCTCAAGGATGTTAGCAACTTAGATATCAATATACTGTTGGATCCTAGGATCTGATCCAATTTTCATGATTTTGTATTTCAATTCTCCTACCACATTCACTTCAATTTTATCCATTTGTATGACTTTTTTGTGGTTTTGGATTGGAGTTAAGCCTAGTTTCATACAAATAGAATATGGTATAATGTTACTTGAGGCCCTAGAGTCTATTAAGCAATTATGTAAGTTTTTCCCAAAAATCCTCAGACTCAACAAGAAATGAGGAACTCCCATCTTCCCTCTATATAAAGTTGTGTTCATATCAATAGGGGGAGCTTCCTTTTCTTTTCCCTTCAACTGATCCTCTTCGGTTAAAGATTTCATCACAAGATCACGTTGGATAGGACACCATTTCAAGACATCAAAGAGAGCTAGGGAGGTCATATACTTTTGTATTTCTTTGATCAAGTCATAATGCATATTATTATTGTATTGTTGTTTGGGAGTGGAAAAGGGATTCCCTCTACTAGGACCTTTAGTTGGTCCCTTGGGTGGTGGAGGATTTTTATTTGCTTTTGGATTTGGAGGCATTGGATTACTAGTGGGGGAATGGAACTGGTAAATGGTCCCTTGTTTTGATTCCTCAAAAAGTATCCCCATTTGGATTTGAAAGCTTGAGCATCATAAGTGTTAGCTTCAGGCTCATTCTCTTCCTGTAAAGGAAAATTAGAATCATCAAAAGTTTCAAAAGTCATGGTGGTATCTATAGGCCCACTACTCTTATTAGCATTGACTTGGAAAAATTTGGAATCAACTTGAGCCATTTTGACCATTTCTTCCATCTTTGAGCAATTTACTTCAGCACGTGTAGCAGTATTATGCAACCTACACTAGTTGGTCATGAAGTTTAAATATGCTATATAAGCAGTGTGGGTTTGTTCATCATTTGTCTAATTTTATTCATGACCCCAATGTTATTTTACCTCAGATCCCACTTTCTATTGTAAGGCCTCTGATTGTATCCTCTATTTTGGTTTTGGAAATTCCTTTGATTTTGATTATTATTTTGATTCGAGTAGTAATTCTGATTTTGGTAACCCCCTTGATTTTGGTACAGGTTTTGGTTCTGTAGAAGGTTGAGTTTGAATTGGGCCATCTCATTTGTAACTTGGTATATAGATTTCTTCAAGGTTTCCAACTCCATTGATAGACATGTAGTCTACTCATTATCTGTAGTAGTCCCAGTTTGGTTGCTTTGTTGTGTTGCTAGTAGATTTGCTTGAGGATTATGTCCTCCTAGGTTTTTTTGAGGATGATGTTGCTGAAGGATATCTTTCATACTAGTGGCTAATGTTATGTTGGTTTGAGTGTGATTGTTTCCATTAGCAAACCATGGAAACTGGGGTGTGGGATGTATCTCAATGAATGGCCCATATGCGAAATTAGACATTCTTGTAGAAATATTAAGATTATTGTTCAGGAGGAAATCTGGAAAGATATGATGTATTTAGAATGTCACATAAGGAATTTAATGACTTACAAAACATTTCTTTTAGAGCCTTCAACCCATTTCCAAACTTGACTCAAGAACTCATGCTAAAGAGGCAAACAATAATGACCAATAAAAATAAGGTTGATTCCACAGAGGGTGGTATTGGTATTAGAAACTAAAAACTAATGAAAGGTTTCCCTTCAAGATGGCTATGAAGTGAAAGCTAAGTTTTCTCCATAGACAAGGTAATATGGAGATAATGTGAATTTACAATGCACCCAACAAGCCATTGATTTATAGTAGAACAAGAATCATAAGAAATGAGGGAAATAGAATGTATCATTTTATTTTAGAAACTATTGAAATGCTAAGTGATTCAAAAGGTGAAAAGGAAGAGAAACATTGTTTCTAATTAAGAAATTTTATATAATGAACCTCATACCGTACCTTGTTTTTTTTTTGCCAGAATCCAATCAAGGTCATTATGTGGAAGGAACTAGAAATCAGGAATGAGATCTTCTCCTAGGAAAACCAACCTTTTTCTCCTCAAAGCCTTGTTCACCTCCCTATTCTTGGAAAAAATCTTCTCTCCCTCAATGATGCATTCTTTAAGCTAAAAATAAGTTACTAATTAAAACTTTTGTTACCCACAAATTTAGCTTCCACCTCTTTTAATATCGTGACCTTTATGGCCCTTTAATTCTTCAAGTATTTGTCGTCGATTAGCATCTTGCATGCACATGCAAGTTTAACACTTTTTCAATGGCATGCATAACTTAATTTATTTATTATTTTTTCTTTAATTTGCATTCTATACTTTATTTAATTAAAATTATAATAATACAAGTCAATTAAAAGACTATTAAAAATTGAACTTCCTATATCATTATTTATATATCTATGCAAATTTGTCCTTATAACTATTTTCAACCAAAAGATAGCCTTATTTATTTATTTATTTCCCAAGCATTCAATATTAAAGGGGCATAAATTAATTTTCCTATTAATTTGACTTCCTTAATTTAATATTTGACTTATGCAAGAAGAGTGGGATGTGAAATCCTTCCCCTCTAAGGAGAGGTAACATCTTGATGTCATACTCAATAGTCATTGAAGTAATTGAGGCATCACACCAAGCCAAACAAGTATTTTCAAAAAAAAAATTATCTTATACCCAAAACATGGTCATCAAGCTCATACAGGACATGATAAGCATTTTCATCAACTAAATGCACTCAAATTTTTATTTGACAAACACTTATAATAACACATACACACACCTTTAGAATAAGAAAACACATGTTCATTTGACTGAAAAATCTTGTATCAATTTCCAAGTTTGTGTGTATTCCATTACTATCTTTCAACTTTACAAAGCTAGGTTACCTCTTATCCAACAATTTTCTCTCCCTCGCGATGGGTATGATCTTTCTGTAAAACTCATGGAAACAATACAACACCTTATTCCATGTTAGTACCCATAATAAAATTTGAATTCAATTTTTTTTTGAAACATTTAGATTCTTATCTTCATAATATTTAATCATCTCAATGCTCAAGTAATGGAAATGATTTTGCACATTTTTACAAGCTTCATTTTTTGTAGTCATGCACATGCATACCTATGATTACCATACCCTTGTAGTTTGATTGGTTGGGTAGGTTGCTCATGTTTCCTCTTCAATGTTCTTGTCTTTCCTTTTTCACACTTGTGCTATTTCTAGCTCATTCAAATATCATCACCTCATAGGAAATTCAATATTGGAAGGAAAAGATGACAATTCCAAAATATGTTTAACATTGACTAGATCACAACTTGATCATATATAAGTGAAAATATATATAAAATCTATTCACATACCTTCTTTCATGAACGATACTCTTGTGAGTCTACATATAATCTATGCACATTCTTCAATCATCAAAGGTATATTGTCCTTACAAATTATTCTCATATCGATATTTGTTTGCAATCCAAGATTGTCGATGTACATGAGTCAAAAGTAACAATAATTGAACCAGTAGATATAATCATAAGATGAGAAATAACTACATACATGTTATATATCTACATGTACAACTACATCATTCTTATGTTAGCATGCTTACAAAAGCACAACACTTATATCAATGATAGTGCATCATACGAGCAACAATCAAGCAATGATATATAATACATAATTTGTGAAGTCTCTGACTACCATCAATCCACACATGGCTAGTCAAAGTCGAAAACATGATTTGGGTGCTTTTCCACCCAATCATGAGGTTTATACTTCCACAAAGTTCTTCCTTCCCGAAGATCTATCGACCCTGAAAGTGCCTAGCTACCTTGAAATATTTTAGGTATGGGGGGAATCTAGTACATGCATGTAACATCTACTTTCTTACATATTTATAACATAGCAATATCTATTTACAAGATGTGGCAAATAATTATATCAATTTTTTTTGCTAGGCTAACCATCTTTTTCAATGGTCTAGGCTTTGGCCAAAGTGCTTCAAAATAAGTGAAAAGATCCTAAAAATAGGATCATCCTTCTTTGTTTCCCCACATTCAACACTTCGTGCATGGATGGAGAGATTACATTAATATCAATCACTTAGGGTTATTAAATCCTTCTCAATCTATATCATACAATACATGTCATTTCATTTATCATAAGTAGAAACATACATGCAACTCAACACAAGGTTGTAAGACAAAATTCAATCATGATATTGATTCAAGATTGGTACATTCTCCACAATTTACTCCCTTGACCATTCTATCGTCGTTCATGTGAACTTGATAGGTTAAAAAACTTAATATGACATAGGACCAACAATGTCAAAAATTTTGAATAGTCACTATGAGATTCAAAAATAAATTCAAAGACAGAAGAATCATCAAATTCAACACCAAGTCAAAAAATATTGACAATTCCAACAATAAATCTAGTACAACCAAAGGTAATGAAATCAACCTTCAAAACAGTTGGTGACTAGTCCAATCATAAGAAAAACCAAAATACAAATTTTGGTCCTTACAACACAAGAAATAATTTCATCAATGAAATCAAATAAATCATAAATTTAAAACACTTCACATAACTAAGTGTCCACACTAGTCACACAAAGGGAGTAAATAAATACACGACACCGTTCATCCAAGGTGCACTAGAGAACATACCAAATCACATTCACAAATTGAATCATTTCTAGTTGCACGTTCATGCAATGATTCAGATATCAATACATGCTTCCATGCATTTCCATACTCAAATATTTTCATTTCAATGCAATGCAACAAGACATATGAAGGAGGAATTATCATATAATATGCAAAAGTAGATTCACTCCATACATTCATTCACTTGGAATCTCAAATAATTATAGCATATGATCACTTTGATTACATGTTCAAAATACAAGGTCATGCAATGGTGCTAAGATTCTCAATCAAAAACACATTATCTAATGCAAGAGATGAAATTTCATTTAGTCATGCAAGAGCTACCCACTTAAGGGTCTACACAATCTACATCTCAAGTCACTATCACAATCCTGATACAATGACATCCAGATGCTTATGAATGTCAACATATCAAATTCATTAGACTCGATGATTTTCAATTTTCATTATAACTTAGTTACCCTCGCTTTGCAAGGTAAGGTCATTTCATAACCACCATTCACATGAGGGTTATATATGAGGTATGATCCTTTATACCACACAATATCTCTTTAAAAAAAGATAGGCTAACCAACTATGGTCACATATACAAAATATAACAAACACATTGGACCCATATAACTTCCTCAAGATGCTACAAGGCATTAATGGTGCAAGTGCACCTTGTTCATTGAATGCCTTCAAAAGGAAAAATTGTAAAATTTGAGTTTTCAAATGTAAAAGCATGTAAAAGAGTCATATATAGATCAATTCCAATGTATTTAAGTCCCTAATAGGTCTCTTGTTGGGCCAAATGATGAAAAAAAGCAAAACTTGCAAAAATTGCAAAAGTTGCCAAACTTGTAAAATGCAAAAAAGGCAAGAATATGAAGAGTCAAGTGGGAAAATGGAGGGTTTGAATGATGAAGATGAAGGGTCAGTTACAAAAATTGATTGGAACAAAAACTGATTGGAAACATCTATATAAGCATTTGTAAGGCAAGCAAATGATCAGACATTGTAATCTTGAAGAATTTATGTAAATAAAAGTACCCTGCTTTAGTAAATTCAGAGTTTCCTTTTGTTGATTTTAATTATACACAATAGTATTAGGCCTTAAATCTTGTTGTTTCAAGTAGCACAGGGAATTAGCTTTCACTTACATCCTTTTTGAGGAGAATCCATTAAGTATATTATTTGTTTGAATTGATTTTCCTTAACTCGATCTAAAACCCTCAATATTGGGGTTTTGAGAGTCTAATAAGATTGTAATGACTACTCCACGAATTAGGCCCTGCAGATTGGTGGAGTAGGTTAGGTTAGAATTTTTATAGGTGTGTGTATGATCAAATGTGTAGGGGAAGGTGGGATTACATTTTGGATGATGTTGTCCCTATGGAAATATAGAGATTTCCTCACCAAAAAGTATGTCTCCAAGGTGGTATTCGATGTAAAAGAATGCATGAAGGTTGGAAGATGATTTTTATAGTTTTTGCGGGCATATTTCAAGGTGTTGGAATCATCTACAAGTTGTTTTGAGGTTTGGAGGTTATACTTTTAATAAACCCCTATTTTTCTTGGTTAAGATTGTCTAGAATGATGGTTTTTATAATATGATGCAAAATTGAGTCTTTCAGTCCCTAAAAGTTGGTGTGATGGAAGTTTTGTAACCTTTATCAATGATTACTAGGGTTATTTGGTAGTTTCAAGTTGATTAAATGCTGGTTGCTTTGTATTTTTGACCTAATTGGTGTGATTTGCCAATAAACAGTCAAATGGTTCTTATACATTTTCCAAAACAAGTATGTATTCTCTTGAGGTATGTGGAACTAGACTGAAATGGGTTCCTAAAGATATGTACAGTTCATGGAGATTTAAGGTGGATTGGTTAGCATACCCATTTTTGTAATGAGGCTATACTACTAGGGTTTTGGGTTTATGACTACAAGAAAGTGAAATTCAGTGAATGCAAAGATCTAAGTGGTTTCTTTTGCATTATAACTAACAAAATAATGATGGTAAAGGTGTATCTAAGGTTTGGAAGAGGGATAGATATGATACTTGTTGATTTGATGTGTTTGAGCAATATGAACCCTATGTGCAAATGGTGTTTGACTGCAAGAATCAAAGGATCTGATAGATCAGTGATATGTGAGTATGTTCTTGGTTTGTTTCAATCAAAAACATGATGAATACAGTCTCTTGGAGGTTTGGTAAAAGTTTTGTAGCAAGAATGCATGGTTTGTTGCCATTTTTGGCATTGTGGGGTGAGTTGCATTGAAGAGTACATTGGTGCAGGATGAAGAATGGATGGTTCCAGAGTTTTTTTATCAAGTTTTTTTTTGTTCCTATTCAAATGATGATGGATGAGATGTTTTTGAGTTTGAGAATGGTTTGGAGTCTAGTTTTGAGTACTTGATGGTTTGTAGAAATGAAATTTCAAAGATGTTGTTAAGGGATTGAGTGAATTTGGTGAATGGCTAGAGGATCTCTTGATTTTTGTTTGGGGTCTGAAGTACCCTTGATGTTTTGTGGTTTTTGGTAGATGCTCTTGCATCAATTATTATTAGAGCTAGTTGATTCTGATAGTTGGTTGAGTTGTTGTTGAGTTATTGGTTGGTTGCAGGTGCTTGATCCATCTAATCTAAAAAGAGGAAGATTTATGAGAAGTTATGTGTTGGAAGACAAGATGAGGTTTGTGGTCACCATCCTCCAATGGAGATTAAGCTGTGCAGAAGGTCAAAGGAAAAAGAGTGAAGCATCTTCCAAGATCTACTATTCGGTATGATGGATGGTTTGTTGAGTTGGTGTGGTAAGGTAGTGAGGGAGATGGACACCTGTCTGAAGAAGCACTTGAGTTTGCAGCCATTTGAAAATTTGTAAGTCAGTTTGAGAGTACTCCACTGATGGGAGTAGATGAAAAGATGATTGGTTAGAGAAGGTTAAGGATGAATTGTTGAATAGAGGAAAGATTGCTTAGAAAAATAATGTGAAAGGATAGTCTTGTGTCCTTTGGTAAAAAAAGAGTTAGTTGAAAGATGAGTATTGTGAAAGGATAGTCCTATGTCCTTTTGAATGAGAAGAGTGATTGTGAACCTAATAGGTAGAGAAGAGAGATGGCAAAAGACAAGTGAAGACAAGAAAAGTCAGAAATGAAGATAGAGTTGAAGGAAAAGACAAAGGCAAGTACAAGATTCAGAGAGAAAGAGAGAAGAAGTATTCCAAGACAAATTTGAAGTTGATATGCAGATGAAATAACAAGCAAGGTTGATACAACATGTTTCCAAAGGGACTTGGAAAGTTTTGTAGGTTGGTTGTATGGTGCAGGTGCACCTTGTTCATTAAATGCCTTCAAAAGGAAAAATTGTAAAATTTGAGTTTTAAAATGTAAAATCATGTAAAAGAGTCATATTGAGATCAATTCCAATGTATTTAAGTCCCTAATAGGTCTCTAGGTGGTCCAAATGATGAAAAAAAGCAAAACTTGCAAAAATTGCAAAAGTTGCCAAACTTGTAAAATGCAAAAAAGGCAAGAATATGATGAGTCAAGTAGGAAAATGGAAGGTTTGAACGATGAAGATGAAGGGAAAATTACAAAAACTGATTGGAAACATATATATAAGAATTTTTAAGGCAAGCAAATGATCAAACATTATAATCTTGAAGAATTTATGTCAATAAAATTACCCTGCTTTAGTAAATTCAGAGTTTCCTTCTGTTGATTTTTAGGTGTACAGTTTGCACAGTAGTATTAGGCCTTAAATATTTTTGTTTCAAGTAGCATATGGAATTAGCTTTCACTTACATCCTTTTTTAGGAGAATCCATTGAGTATAGTATTTGTTTGAATTGATTTTCCTTAACTCGGTCGGAAACCCTCAATATTGGGGTTTTGAATCTAATAAGATTGTAATGACTAATCCACTGAATTAGGCCCTGTAGATTGGTGGAGTAGGTTAGGTTAGAATTATTTTAGGTGTGTGTATGTTCAAATGTGTAGGGGAAGGTGAGATTACAGATTGGATGTTGTTGTCCCTATGGAAATATAGAGATTTCCTCACCAAAAGGTATGTCTCCAAGGTGGTATTTGATGTAAAAGCATGCATTAAGGTTGGAAGATGGTTTTTATAGTTTTTTCAGGCATATTTCAAGGTGTTGGAAGCACCTACAAGTTGTTTTTAGGTTTGGAGGTTATAGTTTTAATAAACCCCGGTTTTGCTTGGTTAAGATAGTCTAGAATGATGGTTTTATAATATGATGCAAAATTGAGTCTTTCAATCCCTGAAATTTGGTGTTATGGAAGTTTTGTAACCTTTATCAATTATTCCTATGGTTATTTGGTAGTTTCAAGTTGATTCAATATTGGTTTCTTTGCATTTTTGACCTAATTGGTGTGATTTGCGAACAAACAGTCAAATGGTTCTCATACATTTTACCAAACAAGTATGTATTATCTTGAGGTATGTGGAACTAGACTAAAATGGGTTCCTAAAGATATGTATAGTTCATGGATATTCAAGGTGGATTGGTTAGTATACCCATTTTTGTAATGTTGCTATACTACTAAGGTTTTGGGTTTATGACTACAAGAAAGTGAAATTCAGTGAATGCAAAGATATCAGTGGTTTCTTTTGTATTGTAACTAATAAAATAATGATGGTAAAGGTGTATCTAAGGTTTGGAAGAGGTATAGATACATTACTTTTTGATTTGATGTGTTTGAGCAATATGAACCCTATGTGCAAATGGTGTTTGACTGCAAGAATCAAAGGATATGATAGATCAGTGATATGTGAGTATGTTCTTGGTTTGTTTCAATCAAAAACATGATGAATACAGTGTCTTGGAGGTCTGATAAAAGGTTTGTAGCAAGAATGCATGGTTTGTTATCATTTTTGGCATTGTGGGGTGAGTTGCATTGAAGAGTACATTGGTGCAAGATGAAGAATGGATGGTTCCAGATTTTTCTGATCAGGTTTTTTTTTGTTCCTGTTCAAATGATGATGGATGAGATGTTTTTGAGTCTGAGAATGGTTTGGAGTCTATTTTTTAGTACTTGATTCTTTGTAGCAATGAAATTTCAAAGATGTTGTTAAGGGATTAAGTGAATTTGGTGAATGGCTAGAGGATCTTCTCTTGATTTGTGTTTGGGGTCTGAAGTACCCTTGATGTTTTGTGGTTTTTGGTAGATGCTCTTGCATCAATTAACCATATAGGTTTTACACAATTATTATGGATAATTCATTCTAGAGTCATAGGTCTTTGTTCCCAATGATATACTACGTCAACTTCTCATAAGTTTAATGCTTCCTTTCATACATGCAATAATGCATTCTTACAAGAGGGCGGTACCATACACTTCAAACAAGTACAACAATAATAATATTCTAATCATCTCATTGACATGAATCCTTTAAAATGTTTTTTTTATTAGCATACAACATAGATATCTTATCTTCTAAGTTTTCCTTCATTATATTAATATGCTCAACATGCAAAAGTTGGGTCAAATCTTGGAATTCAATGCATAGTTACCATGACATGCATATTCTCTTTCATCTAATTCATTTCATTTCATGTGATTGATAACCTTAGGATGCCTACATGCATTCATTCCATTCTTATGTTATCACACATATATGTGCTCATTTCTTGTTTCAAAATAATTAACCTTTTAAAACAAGGCACTATGCAAATTTTTAATGTAATGTAAGTTTTCCTTTCAGGAATTAGTTCTACTTAAACGTAGCTTGGGAGACCAACTCCTAGCTTTAATTTTCTCTAGTTTTTCAACATATAAATTTCACATAGTTTTGAATATGCCTTCTAGTTAAAAGGAAACATCATAGTGCAAGAATCTATTTAGATTTCTCATGATATATTTAAATTAAGAAACATATTAGGAAGATTTCATGTAATCATGCAAGGGACATTCCACCTTTCTTCTTAATATTTATCCCTATATTAAATACTTATATTCATAAGCCTCATAAACTTTTTAGGAGGCAAGCTTTCCATTCATTGACCCTACTACTACTGGTCTTTAGCATACTTTCCTATTAGCAGGAAGAGCCAAAACTCAAAGCTTATCCAGAGGACTCATCAAATACGAGACAACATCTACCAAAAAAACATGTAAGGAATAACAAAAAAGCATCAAACATGCAAGTCCAATGTATGGATAAGATATGCAATCATTTATCAAAATTTTCCAAGCAATGCCTTCTACGATACGCAAGGAATTAGGTTATGCACACAAAAATTTTAGGAGATTTCCAACTAAGATATTGATCAAAATTGATCTTTATAATGGCATGTTTATGTGCCAAAGGCTTTTCCTTGAGAGTTATTAATTTCACTTCTAATAACTCTAAGACAAGGGAAATCATCCCTTTCTTGTCACGTGGCAAAATTCCAAGAGACTCTCTTTACATGAATACACTTATCGACTTGTGTATGCATCATGCGCTAAGCACTTTAGGAGGTTCATGCGATCAAATGTTGTAACCAAGCAAGGTGAACTCAAGGCCCTAGCACTGAACATTAAGTTATGATACCAAATTTAATGACCTCTAGAATGTTTCTTTCAGAGCCTTTGACTTGTTTCCAAACTCAACTCAAGCACTCACGCTGAAGAGGCAAACAACAATGCCCAAGAAAATCAAGGCCAATTCCACGAAGGGTGGTATTGGTATTAGTGGCTGAAAACTAATGAAAGGTTTACCTTCAAGATGGCTATGAAATGATAGCTAAGTTTTCTCCATATACAAGGTAATATAGAGAGAATGTGAATTTACAATGCACCTAACAAGCCACTGATTTACAGTAGAACAAGATTCATAAGAAACGAGGGAAATAAGACATATCATTCTATTTCAAAAACTAATGAAATGATAGGTGATTCAGAAGGCTGAAAGGAAGAGAAACATTGTTTCTAATTAATAAATGTTCTATAATGAACCTCAATCCATACCTTGTTTTTTTTTTCCAAAATCCAATCAAGGTCATTGCATGGAAGGAACTAGAAATCAGGAATGAGATCTTCTCTTAGGAAAACCAACTTTTTATCCTCAAAGCCCTCGTTCACCTCCCTATTCTTGGAAAAAATATTCTCTCCCCCGATGATGCATTCTTTAAGCTAAAAATAAGTTACTAATTAAAACTTCAGTTACCCACAAATTTAGCTTCCACCTCTTTTAATATTGTGGCCTTTATGGCCCTTTAATTCTTCAAGTATTTGTTGTCGATTAGCATCTTGCATGTACATGCAATTTTAACACTTTTTCTATGACATGCATAACTTAATTTATTTATTATTATTTTTAATTTATATTCTATACTTTATTTAATTAAAATAATAACAATAGTACAAGTCTATTAAAAGACTATTAAAACTCAAACTTCCTATATCAAATGTATTTATATACCTATGCAAATTTTTCCTTATAACTATTTTCACCAAAAAGATAGCCTTATTTATTTATTTATTTCCAAAGCATTCAATATTAAAATGGCATAAATTAATTTTCCTATTAATTTGACTTAGTCAATTTAATATTTGAGTTATGCAAGAAGAATGGGATGTGACAAGGAAGAAGAACCACTTGAATACTATGTGGAGAGGTTCTAATTCTCTTTAAAAAGTCACATCAGAATATGCTCTCCCCAGAATCCCTAAAATTGGTGTTTCTATGAGGGGTGTATGAAGACTGCATGGATGCATTAAACCTGATTGGAGTAGGGGATACTTCTCAATTAAATTTTGAGGAAATTTTCTAGATATTCCAAAATTATTCAAGATTATCTATGAAGAATACTAGGGGTGTCAAAGTCTTTTCTTCCACCAAAACATTCACAAGTGTTTTTAGGATGGAACTCAAAAACCTATTGTCAAATATGAAGGAAGATATAATTATCTATCTCACAACCCATTTAAACACTATGCATATTAAAATAAATAAGAAGTAGAGGTTGCTCTCACAAAATATTATCCACACTACCACCAGAAAATGGTAAACTATAAGTGCAAAAATATTGCCAACATTTTTTAGGAGAAGCAAGGAAAATCTAAACTTTGTACCAAAGAAGATGAAGAAGGGTAGGTATCCTACATTTCCAAACAAAAACCATGGTAGAAAAGACAAGGTATGCCTCAAGACCCTTTGTCTTATAATATGTCCTTTCCTAGGGTAAATTGAATTTTTCCTAGTTGGAACAATCCACCTTGTAATAACATTCCAAATCAACCACGACCAATTGCTCAATCATCTAACTAGAATCCACATAAGGGGATGTGACAACAACAACCATATAAAGCCCCAAATTGCAATCCATAGTGGTATTCCTCTCAAAACCAATGGCCTCCAAAATGGAATGGAAACCAACAGTGACAAAACCCAAATGTTAGCTACCCACAACCACAATAATCTTTATAACAACAATTCATAATACCAAACCCAATCACATCTACCCCAAAATAACCAAGAGCACAACAATTGTTTGCTCAACCTGCACCAAACCCTAACGATAATCTTGTTCAACATGCTTATACTAGCAAACCTATCTAATACACAAATTATGTGGTTGAGGTTAGTGATGTCCATCTATGCTCAAGAAAAATGCTTGTTGGACCATCATCCCGTCATATTAAAAATTTTTTTGATGAGGAACCAGTAATTGAAACTACTGAACATTCAATTAAACAACCTAAAAAATAAGCTACATCCAGATATCACAGATAATGAACCACCATTTCTAGAGATAGCTAGTGACCCCCCACAAATTACATTATGAACTTGAATTTGATTTTTTGAGCCAACTTAAGAATGTTTATGTCAAAATACCCTTGATCCAAGCTATTAAGGAAGTTCCCATCTACACATATACTATGAGGGAACTATACCTCAAAAAGAAAGGGATGAAATGAAAGGACCCACATAATATCCATGTTATAGGATAGTTGGCTGACATTATGTTGGGAAACTTAGTCATCTCAAAGTATGAAAACCCAAGTAGTCTTGTTGTAGATGTGAAAATTAATGTCACACTCATCAAGAATAATCCAATTGACCTAAGAGAAGAAATCAATGTAATGACAAGAGAAATAATACAAAATCTTTAATTTATGGATTTGAGACCTACAACCATAATTTTATAATTAGTAGATAGGTCAATAGTCATGCCAGAGGACATTATTGAGGATTTGATAATCACATTGGATTCATGGGAACTTATCCAATAGATTTTATGGTTTTGTAGCCTAAGGCCAATCTAGGAGGATACCTCTTAATATTAGGTAGACCATGGTTAGCCACAAAAAATGAATTTATTCGATGTAGATTTGGTAACATGATCATTTTTAATGGGAATGTGACAAAAAAATTGGTCCTCTACCCACCTACACAACCTCATACAAAAATTTCTCCACACATCTTTCATTGTGAGCTTTCCACTAGTGCATACTTTTTTATGTGAGGAATATATTGAGTGTGGGATTATGCTTATTGAGGGTTTCTTATAATCGTAAGTTTTCTTACCCCTTGTCCCCATGTTGTTGCTTAAGTCTATTTTCTACTTAATATTAAGCAATTAGATGTCCCCATGAAAAAAATTATTTATGGGAATAGGATAATTTGGAATCTTTTCCTATTTTTGTGAAGCAAAAATTGCTTTAAAATTGAAAATAGGCTATGGAAAAATGTGGGGGCTGAAAATAAGCAATTGTTGCATATTAAAAAAAAAGCCATGTGGCTCCAAAAATCTATTTGCCTCCCTTTTTACATTTTCCTCCAATTTTTCCCTCTAATTTTTACTTGTACAAAATATTATTAGTAGTTGAAAAAATCAAATTTAAATTGACTGCTTAAAAATAAGCAGAAAAAATACAATCATGGGGCCACCAGCTCCACAAAATGCTTCTTAAAATGTTGAGCAATGGCTACTAGCCAAAATAAGCTAAGCAGCCACATGGGGACGTGCCCTTCATTTTCAAAATATTCACCCCTTTCGCCAAAGTCGAGATACCCTTTCCTTTTCGCAATTCCATTTACGAGAAGTTTCCGTTTGTGGGTTTGTCAAGCATGTGAGCTTTCCATAGCAAAGAGTGTGTCATATTGCAGGAAATGTAATGTTGCAGGTAATCCATTATGCACAGCCACCTCACCACCCACTCTGTTTCCACATTTCTCATTGTGGATATGATGGTAGTGTGGAGATCATGTTGTTACATGATTTTTTGACACCCTTGTCAAAATAAGAGATCATGTAAATCTCTGTAGTTACATGTATTACATACTAAGGTATTATTGCCTTGTGGGGTGAAGTACCTTCAATATCTACATTAATTATTACCATGAACTTTGGTGTATTGCTTGAAAATATCAATCTTATCTAGATTCTACAAGAAGACAAGCCCTTGAATAACACTTTTATTGCTAAAAATTTTCAATGCCATTAATACCGTGAGTTCTTCCATTTTCTTGCATCTATTAACCACAAATGAGATTAATGAATGCATGAAATTGGTGAAAATGTTAGTGTCATTTATAATTTGTAGTTTACAACCATGAAAGACTTTTTGAATGAGGGACAACAAAGATGACAATAGCGTGGACCAAGTGTTTAAATATTATGGGGTCCCATCCCCATTCTGCATAGATCAGGATGTTTTCTAATTTTTGCAATGTCACTGTTTCAATAATTGCGGGTATTTGTTGTTTGCGGGTTTTTGAATGACACAAGACTATAAACACTTAAAAATGTCTTGAATGATGTACACATTTGAATCCAATATATTAACATTGTTTCATCCTGAAATCCATCCTCTTTTCACTTGTTTGATTAAATTAGCCTAGCTATTTAATTAAATTTTCACCTATTAACCTAGTTAAGCTAATTAGGTTAATTCCTCCCCCTTTCATGCTAACCTTTTGTCCTATTAAATTGGATAAATCAAAATATTTAATTTTAACACCCTAAGTCCTCTCATTTAAATTAAATAATCTTAATTATTTAATCAAATGTCATTTTGACCCCTTTTTCATTAAATACATTAATTATTTAATGGATATCCTAAATTCTTTTAATTTGCATAATTGAAACTTTGTTTTAATTATAAAATTACTAATTAATTCTAACTCTCCCACTTGCAAGGGAATATTCCTTAAGAATATTCCTCCTTTGCACATTCCTCCAAAAGGGAATATTCCTTCCCTTTGCACATTAAAATTTGGTTTTGATTAACTAAATGCTAATTTTCCTCATCCATGAGAGAATATTCTCCCTTTTCACTCATTCAAAAAAAAGGGAATATTCTTCCTTTTAACAAACTTTCAACAAACTTCTTGAGAAAGCTTTGAAAGTGTGCTTCTTTGCATGATTGTGAGCCCTTGATTAAATATCAATTTTCATTCTCAACACTTGATGGGAATCCATGACCCATGCCTCCATCTTCTTTCCATCCTAACCATTGATTGATTCTTTCAAATCTTGACCATCGGTTTCTTTTTGCCTATTTTATAAATAGACTTTGCATCTATTGAATAGGGATCCATCTTTTGATAGCAAACTTATGATGTTGAAACTCACACCCATTTACACTCATGTTTTACATTTGATAAGCATTTTAGGTTAATTTTTATGCATTCTTAACTTAGAATCCATTAATGGCTTCCATGATAACTTAGGTTGCATTCATTTAGGTTTTTTTTTAAATCTAGGGCTTACATATTTGAACCTTGTGCACATTTAAAATAGATTTGCATACACTTACATCAAACATCTTAGTTGTTATCATGTTAATCTAGCTTTTATCATGTGTTCATTCGTCTTTTTCATTAGTTTCCATCAATTATAATCAATAAAATTGATTGGAAAGGTTCATATTATCCAAGGGATTGGGAAAGGGTTGTAATTCTACATCAATGTAACACCACTCCCCCAATAGGATAAGTTTCAATGTCTTAGAATAGATGTTTGTCAAGCCTTCGTGTTTTTAGCATGTTAGATTAATGGCTTCTTCATTTTTATTGATATTGAATATCTTATTGGGATTGATGCTTAGTGGATTAAATATGCCTCGAATCTGTATGGATCAAGTGTAGTTAACCTATACTATGTCATTGGTCATAGGGACCTTATTGTTTATGGGCTTGTGTTTGTAGGTCAAGAGCATGGAATGTTTTTGCATTAGACATATGTGCTCATATGCTCGCGTCTAGCATTATAAACCATAAGGCGGTATTTTCCTCGTGAATCTTCGTAGCCACCATGTTTTCTCAATACAATGAGACATTTCAATTATTAAAGGTGACCAACCAAGAGGAATTATATTCAATCATATCTAAATAATTTTGTGGCTAATCATCTCCTCAAGTGGTTGTATTTAAATTTTAGACTATGCAAAGTGTAAGATACGGTGTCTTATGAATAGTAGTATGCTTAAGGCTTTGCATGATTTTTATACAGAGTGTATGTGGATGTCCACATCAATGCAAGATCTTAGCATCACCCTCTTGTGAGTCATTGATTCTTCGAGCATTTGGTAAGTCTATCGATGCCAAAAGCTACAATGGGAAGATTACAGATCAATCCATTCTTTCAACCTAATTAATTTGAGGCTCATACAAATATGAGTTGATTCTCACAAGGGCAATTATGGCTTAATCTATACATAATGATTTTATCCAAATCCTTTGCCTTACAATAAGATTTTATAAAGAATTCTTGATTAATCATAGTAAGAAAATCAAAATTAAGACCGCGGGCCTTCTCACATTGTAGGTTTTTGGGTGTGCGAGGTCTTCATTCTTGTGAGACTTTATCAATAACAGACCTGTCAGCTTGCACAGATTCTCCCATTATTTTTCTACCTACTGCTATTATTTTTTGCAAGGTACACATGATTATTGAACACTATATGCAAAATTTATTATGCTACAAGTGTGGGGGCCCATTCTAAATCATCGCAGGCTCATAGTTGCAAACAACCTATTGCGAGGATTTTGGAGTTGTACCAAGAATTGAGTTGGATCATATTGTAGAAATTGTTTGAATATTCTTCTACCTATGTTGAACTGTGGACATGTGTGCATTGTGAAATCTCGTGTGTCGCAAATTCCCCATCAATGTGAGATTTTTGAAAAGGCAGGGAATAACATTTTGTAGGGATTTATGGTCCCTTCGCCAAAGACCAAAAAGGGTTGTGAAACACCTACAATTACATTTATGATTTTCTCTTGGATACAGGCCTTTGTATGGTTGAAGGCTATCACATCCCTGCAAAATTGATATTTCCACAAATATCTATAATGTGGGTCTCTCATTATCAAGAACCCCGAATGATCAAGTTAACATTAAATTCCACTTAGCATTGCAATTGTGGGGGTTCTCAATACATTTTAGTTTTTTCCTCATTTGAGAGTCAAGGCAGATTTTAATCAATTACAATTGCAAGTAATTTAATTGAATGAACTCTTAATCAATGAAGGTGGCAATTCTTATATTTATTTTCATAAATCCACATTTTAAGTAAAGTCATTAATTAAATAGATTTATTTTCTAATGTAAACAATATGGACTTTCAATTAGACTTTTTTGGGTTTTATAATTTTAATGGAAATTATTAATGATGTTATAAAGCAGACCTAATCTTGTAAAGAAGATGCAAATTAGGGAAATGTATTGGTTTCATCATTGGAGCTATGTTCACATTGAGGACATTTCTCAAGAGGCTCGATGGGATGAGGATCAATTGGTGAAAAGGGTGTTCCTACATATGAAATCACGCCAGATGTTGATTATGTCAATGGGATCTTTAATTTAATTATGATTAAGGGAAGAAATTAAACAAGTCAAATTTTCCAAAAGGGATCTACCTATGGATTCATGTCAGGGCTCTATTTTTTTAATCTAGGAAGTGTTTGGTATCCCCAAGATACTTGAAGAAATATTGGAGGAGGTTCTAACTGAATTCAACTAGGTAATTAATACAACCCTAGGATTTAATACTAATATACATGACAATATGTGCCAAGATCTATACTAGCTACACAAGTATGCTTTGAGGATCATTCAAGGGGCTTGAGGTATTTTTATTTCTCCAATATGGATAATTATCAAGATCAATGGGGGATATTTTGTTTCTCTTAGGTTAAAAATTGTAACAGAATTTCATTGGAGATTAAAGAGGCATATGTTGCCAATATTAAATACAAATGCAATCTGGTCCATTGGTGTTGAGTTAACGTCCACCATTGATTTTCTAAGCCTTCTCTATAAAAGGTAGCCTTCTCTCATTTGTAAAGGGTTGAACAAGAATTGTTGTAAAGGCATTTTGAGATTAATACAAGAAAAGGTATTGAAGTGTTGGTGACTTTTCTTGTTGTTTCTAAATGCATGCATGGTTCCTTCTTCCAACTTTATTTCCAATTTTAGTTTTAGTTTATAATGGTAAAGTGTTAAAGGTATTTGATGAATTTCTTGCTCATAGTGTTTGTATTTTGTTGATCGTAAGTTGCAGTGTATGGTTAGTCTAAGCTTTTTATTACATTTGGTTCAACTATGAATGTTTGTCCATATTATGCTCAAAATTGGATATATGTTTGAATGTTTATAGTCTAAAAATATTTAAGTTTCCCTTGAAGATTGTATTATTTTTGTAGCATTGTGGGTTTAATCCTCATTAAATTAAAACTTGGTTTTCAGGGATTTATCTATCTATAACATCAACCATTGTTATCATTGACCTTAGGTTTTCAAATTTAGGATTTCTAAACCCTTATCTTTTAAACTTTATTTTAAAATTTGGGTTAGTTTAAGAAAGGAATAGTATCACTGAACAATCATATTTGATAATTAGAATTCATTTTTAGATTGCAGATTTGAAAATACAACTAGGGTTTTTACTAGTCTTCATATTTTACAAACCCTTGTCCTCAAAATTTCTAGCTAAAAATTAGTGCCCCTTGTGAAACCAACATTATATTAACCACTAAGTCATTTTTACAAAGTCAAGACCTGCCAATCAAAGCCTTGGGGTTATCTTTCTGAAGTTTTTTGAAGTAATATTTCCTTCAAGATATAGGGTGCTTTGTTACTTTATCTATGTTGTAAATGTACAAAAACACTCATCAACAAAATTGGTGCTAGAATGAGGGTAATAATAAACAATGAGATTTCAAGTTGAAAATATGATATATGAAAGATCTCTCTATATGTCAAAAATCCTAAAAATTAAAAAATTAAAAAACTAAAAAAATATGCAAATGGATAGACAGCAATTTGTTGTCTCTTGTTGTGCAGAGAGTCATAAGGTGGACATTCCCTAGTTTCAAGAGGTTATAAATAGATGGTTTTACCCTAAGGACTTGTCCTATTATGCTTTGTTAGACCGATGTTGAATACATGAGACCACTAACAACAATGAAATGAATTGTTTGACATTTTTGACAAGGTTGGAAATGGATGTGAAAGGGGAAATATTCTTTTGAGATGTGCATAAATTTGAGACAGGCTTGGCATCAGATGAAGTTATTTCTATAGATGATGATAGTATAGTGTTGGAAGGGTATATAGAATTTGTTGCAAGATTCATGCAAGATCAAATCAATCTTGGGAATAAGATATGTCTAGAGGACATGCCATTACCATGTTGGTGTAGAGTACACAACGTCTCACATTCAAAATTCACATGTCCATTGTTCCAAGCTACGATCAAAGAAGACAAAGAGAGTATGGGATTTTTTGAGCCATCCATTGTAAAGTCACCCACATTCACTATAGAAAAGGCACAAGAGGTGGAAAGACATGAATTAGTAAGTTGCTTAGTTAAAGATGATCCACTAACAAACTTTGAGGTTGCAATAATTAAACAAGATCACTGCAATCCAATTTTACCAAATGCCCAGTCATATTCAGGCGAGGATAGCATAAATCAAATGGTTGAGTCATCAATCAATAATCAGGAGTCTTTCCCTTTCATAATGATTTACACATACCAACAATTCAACTTCACGATGTATACACCAGAGGATATTATAAATCAGTAATACATGAATTCATCCTCTTGATACAAAAGAGACATATCTGGTTGAATATGGTGATCCGATGCTGAGCTATGATGACAGTGGGAAAACCTATATCTCCATAGTTGGTGACAACGAGAATACATTATCTAAGCCTTGAGTTGTTGAAGCAATTGAAGTCCTCTATGAGGAAGAGGATACCATTGTAGCAAACCATAGAGATGAATGTGAGGAAATGCAAACAATGAATAGATATTCTAATATGCAACAACACAAGGATTCTGAGGATCTTGTTGGAAAATCTTGTCAAACATCGATACATGAGATGCAAGGAGGAGTTTACTAGGGGAAAATCCAATCACAAGTTATATCAGGGAGTTTTCCTACCTCACTAGATTATTATTTTCCTTCATTTAATTTAAGCAGGACAAATTTGTGCATGTCATATTTTTATAATGTAGAACCTTATCAAAGTAATTCTAACATGTAGGAACTTGAAGAGAATGTTGATATACTTCCAAAGGTTAGCGTGTTAAAAGATGCAAGACAACTAAGAGGGGGGGTGAATTAGTTGTCACCAAATTAAAACACAAATTTCAACCACACAATTATGTTATTAAGTGTGAACATGTAATGTAGATAATAGAAAGGAAAATCAACTTAATGAGCACCATATTTTACGTGGAAAAAATAATGAGGGAAAAACCATGGTGAGGATTAACTCACAATATAAAGTAATAGAAAAACCGAATACACAGAGGCTCACTGCCAAGGGCTCACTGCCCAAAAATGACTCATTGTTCGAATACAAATGCTCACTGCCTACAAAAAGGAATCATTGTCCAATAGGGAGGCTCATTGCCTACAGATACAAAATATTACAGAAAATATCCACCACAATAGGTTACACACACTCACAAAATTAATTAGAAGAATTGTAGATATTGTTAGCTCACTGCTTTCAGAATCTAACACATTAAAGTACTGCTACCTCAATTCACTTTTGCACAACTTTGCTTTTCTTCTTGATTTGACACACACATATTCACAACATATTGACTTGGATTTATAAACCTTAGAAACTTTCTCCAAGGTCAGCTACGCTTCATTTCATAAATTAAAATTAGGTCGGCAACTCAATATTCTCGTGGTGGAAAGGAATGGGAGTGAACCAATTAAACACTTAACCAAGACCAAAAGCAACATCTCAGATCAATCACACACTTCCTCAATTAATTATTAATCCTTCGTATGAAGTGTAAACACCAGGTCATCCATACCTAATGAAAACACAAATAAACATTGAAGTACACGCTTCCCAATAGGAAGACAACATGTGGATGATGTAACACACTTCATTATGCATGAGAAAACATCTTAGATACCTTCAGATGCATTTACAACAAGTGCAACAATTTCTTCAAACACAGAACACCTTCCAACAGTCCAACCAGAGTGTACAAATACAAACAGAAGCTCTGGAACTCATCTTCCAGAGCATCAAACCATGAACACCTTTATCGTAATACAAATATCACCTTAACCAATCTTTTATCAGATCTACAAGACCAACAACAACTCAGCAAAGAACTGTAGAGCACAAACATTTCTCCCAGTTCATAGATAAATAACTCTGTCAAACCATTTCACACATTGGTGAACACAACTTTCACATTCCATCAAACTAGAAGCTAAAAACTAGGAGATGTCACCAACAAATGCCCAAAAACAACCCTTCAGATCTGCACAAGCATAGGATCAACACAAAAGAAACGTGAAGCACATTTTGAACACATACATAACTCTGACTTCACTCTTTATTAATTTTCTCAAAAACACTTGGTAACCCATCATTTCAGCATATCTGCAACATCATAAAGATAACTCCATGTACTCACAACATCTCAACATCATCTCAACTATACATGCACAATCTACATCATCCTGTACTATGTTGGTACCAATGACAACACCACCAAAATTTATCATACTTGCAACAATCTAACCCTTTGTCATTGATGACAACACATGATGTGAAAAACCATTAAATACAAAACTCTCCTTTATTTTCTAGATTAGAGAACCTGCACAGCATTCCTGCATTCTCAATATTTCGAGCAAAGACCTCTTCCTCTCTTAGTGTTTTTCACATGACTCTCTCTCCCCCTTTGACATCAATGTCAAAGATCAAAATCTTTGATCTCTCCCCCTTAGGATTTCACCCATACAACTCATACTGCAACAATGAAAACTTTCTACTCCCCTTGCGGAGTAGACCCATTCATTAGTCCAGATAAATGAAGAATTTGTGGATCCACTAGAGTGATGCACCTCCATGTGCACCTAGTTCTAAGGGCCAATGACCCCCAACTTCTCCCTGAGATACTCAAAAGTATCATTCGGAAGAGTCTTAGTAAATATATTTGCAATCTGATGCTTTGTAGACACATACTCTAGCCTGACTTTATTCTCCAATACCTTCTCTCTCAGGAAATGATATCTAATAGATATATGTTTTTTTCTTGAATGCATGACCGGATTCTTTGAAATGTTTATAGCACTTGTGTTATCACAAAAGATAGGTATAGGCTCATTACATATCACTCCAATATCCTTTAGTGTTTTCTTCATCCACAAAACTTGTGTTCAACAAGATGCTGCAACAATAGACTATGCTTCTGTAGTGGATAAAGAAACCAACTCCTCTTTCTTACTTAACCATGAAACCAATCTTCCACCAAGAAATAAAGTACCTCCATTGGTACTCTTCTGGTCATCCACACAACCAGCCCAATCTGCATCAGTATAAGCACTTAAGGTAAAATCAGTATCCTTAGGATACCATAAGCCATAATCTGGTGTGCCTTTAAGATATCTGAATATCCTCTTTACAGTTGTAACATGTGCTTCTTTAGGTTCTGCTTGAAATATGGAAACTAAACATATTTCATGCATGATATCTAGTCTAATAGCAATAAGATACAACAATCCACCAATCATAGATTTATATTTGCTCTAACCAGCTTTAGCAGATTCATCATCTTTACTCATTTTACACTTGGTCACCATAGGAGTACTAACTGGTTTGGAGTCATCCATTCCAAACTTCTTTAACAACTCTTTCACATATTTTGATTGTGAAATGAATATCCCCTTATTAGTTTGATTTACTTGAAGACCAAGAAAGAAATTCAACTCACCAATCATGGATATTTCAAATTATTGTTGCATTTCCTCTACAAATCTCTTACACATACCTTCATTTCCTCAAAAAATGATATCATCAACATATACTACCACTATCAAGATTATGTTTCCTTCCATCTTGAAATAAAAGACATGTCCGTAGGTTTCCCTTTATTAAACTTTTTTAATGTGACAAAATATATGTCCAATCGATCATACCATGCCTCGAGCTTGTTTCAGTCCATACAATGCCTTTTTCAGCTTACAAACCATATCCATTTTTTTTTATAACTGAAATCCTTCAGGTTGTTCCATGTATATGTATTCTAGTTCTCCATTCAGAAATGTAGACTTGACATCCATCTGATATACCTTGAAATCCTTGTGGGTTAAAAATTCCAAAAACATTCTAATAGCTTCCATTCTTGCTATCAAGGAAAATGTCTCATCAAAGTATATCCCTTCAACTTGTGAGTATCCCTTGCATACATGTCTTTCTTTGTTTCTTACAACTTCACCATTTTGATTCAACTTATTCCTAAACACCCACTTCGAACCAATTAAATTCTTATTCATAGGTCTAGGAACCAATTCCCATGTCTGATTCTGCTCTATTTGTTGCAACTCTTCTTTCATAGCTCTAACCCAACTCTCATCTTCACATGATTCACACACAGACTTAGGTTCTATTTCAAAAAGTAAACACAGATTTACCTCAGCTACTACTTCACTTCTTGTCTTCACACCTTCAATCTTATCTCCAATTATATGTTCCTCTAGATGATTCTTCTAGACATACTTAGGAGTCTTAGGAACAAGTTCTAGTGCTTCTTCTTCTTCTTCAGTTTGTTCTTCTTCCCCTTCCTTATTCCCTTCAGGTACTAGTGCACAAATAGGATCATCTAGTTCAACTTCACTTATCTCAATAGGTCTGTGCATATCCTCATCAACCTTCACATTAGCACTCTCAACAATCTTCCTCAATCTTGTATGAAGCATCTATATGCTTTGTTGGTAGTAGAGTATCCAAGGAAAATCCCTTCATCGCAGCTAGCATCAAACTTCATGAAATTCCCATCATCTCTTTTAATGTAACATCTACTTCCAAACACCTTAAATTATTTCACAGTAGGAGCCTTACCAGTCCATAACTCATAAGGATTCTTTGTGTCGTTGCCTCTGATCTGAAATCTATTGAGAATATAAACAACAGTGTGTATTTCCTCTCTCCAATACACATTAGGTACATTTTCTTCTTTCATCATGGTTCGTGTAGCCTCCTACATAGTCTGGTTCTTTCTCTCAACAACTCCATTTTTCTAAGGAGTTCTAGGAGAAAAAAATATATCTTTATACCTGCTCTTCACAAAACTCATTAAACTCACTAGAAGTGAATTCTCCACCTCTATCAGATCTCAAACATTTGATTCTCAGGTTCACTTCATTTTCTACTCTTTCCTTGAACACTTTAAACCTATCCAGAGCCTGAGTCTTCTCTCCAAGAAAAGCAACCCATGTCATTCAAGAATAGTCATTAATAAGGAGCATGAAATACCTGTCACCATTTAGGCTTCCTATCCTAGTAGGACCACAAAGGTCTTTATGAATTATTCCAAAATTCTGATAGTAGATTGCTCTTTTCCTTTGAAACTGTATCTTGTATGTTTCCCTGACTAACAACTTCTGCAAACAGTATTAGCAGGCTTTGTGATTTTAGGAAAATCTCAGACAACATCTCTTGAACTAATCCTGACCAGATTATCAAAGTTCACATGTCCCATCCTTCGGTGTCATAGCCAACTTTCATTAACCTGAGGTACAAGGCACTGACCATCAACACCCTTAAGTTGATAGATGTTTCCATGAGTTCTCCTTCTTGTAGCAACCATAGCTCCAGATCCTTTTCTGATCTCACAAGTATTATCCTGAAACAAAAGTTTGAAACCTTTGCTACACATCTATCCAACACTCAAAAGGTTATGCCTTAAACCTTTTACATAATATACATCATCAGTTTTGTGTATTCCATCAAAACTAATTGTACCTTTCCCAACAATCTTTGCTTTAGAATCATCACCAAACATGACCAGACCACCATCATATTTTTCAAGTTTAGTGAACATACTTTTATCTCTGGTCATATGATTAGAACATCCACTGTCAATCACCTGATAGTCTTCATCCTATCTAGCATGAAAGGAAATAACCAAAGTACCTTCCATCTCATTCTTCTTGTTCTTCAAACCACTTTCCTTTGTACATCTTCCAGAGTTAGCAGACACATATTTATTATCCAAAGCTAAGAACAAGCACTCACTATCATCACCCTCATAATTAGATTCATCATCAGAGATTCCAACTTCTTCTCTAACATAATACTTCTTGAATTCTTATCCTTTCTATCTCTTGTTATCTTTGTTCTTCTTATGTACAGCTCTATTCAGACATCTTGAGGCATAATGACCAATATTACCACAACAAAAAAATTTGAAGGGAAACATACGTTTATACTTACTGGTACCTTCAAATTCCTTGTAAATTTCACTTCCAACTCATTTGAACCACCACTATCTAGATCATCTTTAGTTTGTGTTGCTTTAAATGTTGTTTATGTCTTCTCCTCTTTCTTTCCAAACTTTCTCATCTCAAATGCAATCAAGGTGCCAAATAGTTGTTCTTTAGTATATTTCTTAGGATCATACGTTTCCTCAATAACTGAAACCTTATCACTATAACACTCTGGTAAGGTCATTAGAATCTTCTCAACTATATCTTCATCTATAAGAGTTCCCCCTTGATTCCTAACTTTATTTGCTACAAGATCAACCCTCTGGAAATAGCTTGCAATATCTTCACTTTCTTCCATTTTCAAATTTTCATATCTGTCTTTTGTTGTTAGCTTCTTTGTCAATTTAACTCTATCATTTCCTTCATAAAGATCTTCCAACTTCTTCCAAACTTCATAAGCAGTGCCCAAAGAAATAACTTTAGTTCACTATGTCTTAGATAAAGCACTATAGATCGCGTACCTCGCTTTTTCATTCTCCTCATAAGCATAAACCTCATCTAAAGTAGTAGGACCACTTACCAGTGCAACATACTTCATCTCAAGAGCCTTCTAGGTCTTGTAACTAAGAGAGATTATGTAACCTCTCATCTTCACTTTCCAGTCACTGTAGTCAAATCCAACAAACATAGGGATCGCCAATTTGTACACCATCGGATCTACCTCAAGCGGTTAAGCTCTTCACCAAGGAACCAAAGCTCTGATACCAATTTTTAAAAGGTGCAAGACAACTGAGGGGGGGGTGAATTAGTTGTCACCAAATTCAAACAAAAATTTCAACCACACAATTCTTTTATTAAGTGCGAACATGCAATGGAGATAACAAAAAGGAAAATCAACACAAGAACACCAAATTTTACGTGGAAAACCTAATGAGGGAAAAACCATGGTGAGGATTAACTCACAATATAAAGTAATATAAAAACTGAATACACAAAGGCTCACTACCAAGGGCTCGCTGCCCAAAAAGGACTCACTGTTTAGATACAAAGGCTCACTACCTACAGAAAGGACTCACTGTCCAACAGGGAGGCTCACTTCCTACAGATACAAAAGATTATAGAAAATATCCACCACAATAGGTTACACACACTCGCAACCTTAATCAGAAGAATTTTAGATACCGTCAGCTCATTGCTTTCAGGAATCTAACACATTAAAGTAATGCTACCTTAATTCACTTTCGCACAACTCTTCTTTTCTTCTTGATTTGACACACACATATTTGCAACATCTTGACTTGCATTTATACCCTCTTCAACCTTAGAAAATTTCTCCAAGGTCAGCTACATACGCTTCATTTCATAAATTCAAATTAGGTCAAAAACTCAACATTCTTGCAGTGGAAAGGAATGGGAGTGGACCAATTAAACACTTAACCAAGACCAAAGAAATGTCTCGGATCAATCACATGCTTCCTCAATTAATTCTTATTCCTTTGTATGAAGTGTAAATACTAGGTCGGCCAAACCTAATGAAAACACAAATGAACATTGAATTACACACTTCCCAATAGGAAGACAACATGTGGATGAGATAACATGCTTCATTATGCAAAGAACACATCTCAGATTCCTTCAAATACATCTGCAACAAGTGGAACAACCTTCAAACACATAACACCTTCCAACAGTCCAACCAGAGTGTACACATACACATAGAAGCTCTGAAACTCGTCTTCCAGAGCATCAAACAACAACCACCTTTTTCATAATGCAGATATCACCTTAACAAATATTTTATCAGATCTGCAAGACCAGAAACATTTCTCCCAGTTCACAGACAAACAACTCTTCCAAACCAGTTCACACACCAGTGAACACAACTTTCACACTCCATCAAACCAAAAGTTACAAACTAGGAGATGTCACCAACATATGCCCAAAAACAACCCTTCAGCTCCATACAAGCATAGGATCAACACAAAATAAATGTGGAGAACATACTGAAGCACATTCTAAACACATACATAACTCTGACTTCACTCTTTATTAATTTTCTCAAAAACACTTGGTAACCCATCATTCAGCATATCTGCAACATCATAAAGATAGCTCAAAGTACTCACAACATCTCAACAACATCTCAACTATACATGCACAATCTGCATCATCCTGTACTATGTTGACATCAATGACAACATTAATGACAACACCACCAAACTTGCTCATACTTGCAACATAGTGATCACATGACTATACATGATATAGAAAATGCACATGTCATGATGTATTATGGGAATATTCCTATATAAATATCTATGGAGTCATCTTCTCAATCCTATGCAGACTATGAATCAGGTAAAACATTCCATGAAATTGAAAATATTAGTCGTCTACATGGTATACTACCTAATGATTGTCATTATGACTCATAGAGCTGTGATGAAATAAGAATTTTGTACCACAAATTACATCCTCTTAAAGTTGAGAATGCAAGATCAAATAACAAATAGGTTGTGAAGAGTTGAATATCACTACCCATGCAAGAAAATACCTAGATTGTATCTCTCCTTGTACTTGTCAATAATTACGCTTATCATTTTGATTATGGGAATTTAGATAATAAAACATGCTTGTGGATTGATCACGAACTTAATGAACTACCTCAACTATTATTTTTTCTCACTTATGACATTGACTTTAAAAGTTAAAATATGGGAACTTATTTTTTTGAGTACAAGGATGAATTCACACGGCTTAGGAATGTAATTGACACCTCATTTTTATGCATGTATTGAGAAACCCTATAGGAGCAAGTGTTAGTTTGTCTTATCTGCGTATAATTTGTCTAGAGAGTCCTTTGCATATAGCCAGGTTTGAATAAAGTCAGTTTAATTTTGCATCTTGTTTTGTTTTGTCGGTTAGTTAGGTTCAGTCTTTGTTTTCTTTTGTGATCTGGTCTAAGGGTTTTCTCATTTTCTTCTAGGTGTTTTGCAAGCGTGACAAAAATTTAATTATCTTGGAATTTTACGTCTTTATTTGGGAATCTTTAATCAAGTTTTTATGAATGGATAGTGACGGTCTCCTATTGGTGTTATATGATTTGAATATTTGATTTAGGAGGATGGTTCAATGGTTTCATTTGACTTGAAGTATCCTGAAATATTACATATTTCACATGTTTTAAGAGTCCTGAGGTTACTATGGTTTCTATGTGAGGTCATGTTAAGTGAAAAATCTTAATATCTTGCTTCAGTGACACTATGATTCTCAGCATTGAATGCAAGCTTCACTACTTGCGAGTTGAAATGAAAAGAAGAAAAATCATAAGAAAAGAAAAGAAGAAAAATAATGAAAAAAAGAAAATCAACTTTCAAGAGGATTCAAACATATCTACCAAAGCTATGGATTCTTGACTAGCAGTAGAGCTATTTTTGATAGAATCATAGCAACAACCTCGTTGATGCTATAGATGCTTTACTACTAGCAAGGAAATGTCCAAGTTGCTTTTGAAGTGGAATCAATCATGTAGCTTAATATGATGGAGCATAGGTTCTTATAGTCACTTAAGGAGGGAAATGAATGCATTTTCACACACTTGAATTTTCAGCCTATGGAAAGTTGGATCTACCAGTGGCTTTGATTATTTGATCATGTGTTTTGATTTATTTGACCTAGTGTGGAGACTGGAACTAGAGATTCTAGGTTCGTGATTCCTATTTGTCATTGAAATTTTCTAAAGCATTTCCCTAGAAGATTCACCATTTCTTGTGTTGTTTGCACACACACCCTACTAAAATAGGGACCCCCTCTTTTCGCTTCACCTTTTGGGTCACTTTTTGTTTTGCCTCCTATTTTTGCCTTTGCTTTTGGGAGAATACTTAATGGATTTGTAAAGTTTAAAACCTTAGGTTTTTGGTATCATTCTTTATTTTATCTATGAATATTTTATGGATGTCTAATGGACCTTGCATGACTGGTGTTATTTTCACCCCTACATTTCTTGCATTAATTTCATAGCTAGTATTGGCTTGGCTAGTATTGAAATGGTGAAGGGATAAAGTTTTAAAGGTTCTTCACCATTTGGACATGGTTTAATTTCCATATCGAATGCTTTTTTTTATTTTTATCAATCTTAATCACATTGAGTGTCTTCATCTTTGCACAACTTTCATTGCGATCTTTCCATTAGTGCATACTTTTTGATGTGAGGAATACATTAAGTGCAAGGTTATGGTTATTGTGGGTTTCTTATAACCTTTGTTTTCTTGGTTTGTGGAATATTTTCCCCTTTCACCAAACTCAAGACACCCTTTCCTTTCTACAATTCCATTTGCAATAAGTTTCCATTTGTGGTTTTATCGAGCATGCAAGCTTTCCATAACAAAGAGTGTTTCTTATTGTGGGAAATATAATGTTTCAGGGAATCCATTATATGTGACCACCTCACCACCCACTTTATTTCCACATTTTTCATTGTGGATATAATGGTAGTGCAAATATCATGTTGTTGCAAGATTTTTATACACCCTTTTAAAAATCATACATCATGTAAATCTACATAGTTACATGCATTACATATTAAGGTATTATCGCCTTGTGGGGTGAAGTACCCCAATCTCTACGTTAATTATTACTACGAACTTTGGTGTATAGCTTGAAAATATCAATCCTATCTAGATTCCATAGGAATCCAAGTTCTTGAATAACACTTTTACCGCTATAGATTTTTAATGCCATTAATGTCGCGAGTTCTTCCATTTTCACACATCTTTTAACCAAAAATGAGATTAATGAATTCATGAAATTGGTGAAAATGTTAGTGTCATTTAAAATTCATAATTTGAAGCCATGAAATCCTTTTCGAATGATGAATAGCAAATATGACAATAGCACAGGCCGAGTGTTTAAATATTATGGGGTCCCTTCCCTATTCTGCATAGATGGGGGTGTTCATTAATTTCCACAACATCATTGTTTCCACTATTACGAGTATTCATTGTTTGTGGGTTTTTGCATGATGTAGGACCTTATTTTCTGTGGGCTTATGTTTGTAGGTCAAGAGCATGAAATGTTTCCACATTAGTCGTATTTGTTCATATCGTCATGACTGGTGTTATAAACCATATGGTGGTATTTTCCTCGTGAATCCCCATAGCCTCCATATTTTCTCAATACCATGAGACATTTCAATTTTTAAAGGTGACCAACCAAGTGGAATTCTATTCAATCATATCTAGATAATTTTGTGGTTTGTCATCTCCTCAAATGGTTGTATTTGTTAGATATTGCAGGAAATAAATTATCAATTAAATGCAAAAAAATGTGAAAACACAACAAATTCATAAAACCTAGAAAAATGGATAGTAAGAAGACAACACAAATTTAACGTGGTTCACCCAAATCTAGACTACATCCACCAATAGAGGGTCCAATATATATTAAAATTCCAGCAAAAATCCTTACAAAGACATGCAACAACATCTGTAACTTGCAACAACGTTTTTCATCACATTTTTCAACTATTATTTTTACACAACCTTTGTTGTGGGTACCTACAACACTTCTTGCATTTTTCAGCCACACAAACTATAAATTTATGCTAATGTTTTTCATGACATGTTGCCCACATAACTCTAATATGAGTATTAAAATATGTTCCCATGCATGTCCCATTAATTAAAAATGAAGTGTGGCCATTGGTTTTGTCTTATGCACCCAATAACACATTTTCTTTGGGTGGTTACAATAACTAAATGCAATTGTCTTCATTAATATTATAACTGGTCAACTGTAGTATTCCATAATTGTTTGTAACTATTATTTTAAATACAAGTGCAACAAAATATTTTATAGTGCAAAAAATTATTTAATAAAAATAATATGAATATTTTTTGTCTGAGTATAATTTGTCTCCATCACACAACAATCTCCCACTTGGAGACATATCAGACTCCACTCCATACCATCTCCCACTTGGAGACTAATCATAACACCACTACCACTACAACTCTCACTAGAAATAAGCACCTTGGACCTTGGTGTTCTATTTTAGTTAAATTCAACCTTGAAGGACAACCAAAGTTGAAGAGGAGCTCAACTTCCCCCTTGTCACCACCTTTGTAAACATATATGTTGGATTTTCATCCATATGAATCTTTTCTAGACATACTTTTCCGTCCTCCAACACTGACCAAATAAAATGATATCTTATCCGTATGTGTTTTGTTTTTGAGTGCAAGGAAAAATTCTTTGCAAGATGTATAGCACTCTAACTGTCTATAAACAATAACTTTTAGCATGTTGTTTGTCCAACTCTTCCATAAAAAGTTGTAGTCATATCATCTCTTTTCTTTCCTCTGTGGTGGATAAAGCAACCACCTTTTGCAACTAAGAAATACAACTTACGACTGTCCCTTCAACTATAAAAATATAACCTGTGGTACTCCACCTAGTATCAATGTCCCCTGCCAAATCTAAGTCAACATAGCCTCTTAAATCAGTATTAGAGCCCCCACAATATAAACAATTATAGGATGTACCACTCAAATACTTGAGAATCCATTTTACAACATTCCAATGCTCCATTCTAGGATTACTCATATACCTACTAACAACTCCTATGACATCTGCAATATCTGGTCTCGTGCATACCATGGCATACATTAAACTTCCTATAACTAAAGCATATGGGACCTTGGACATTTTTTCTTCCTCCTCTTGTGTCTTTGGACACATATCCTTAGTCAATTTTATATGACTAGGCAAAGGTGTGATGAAAGTTTTTACATTCTCCGTATGAAATCTATGCAACACCTTATCAATATAATTAGCCCGAGATTAAAAAAAAATTGTTTTTCCTCTCTAGTAATCTTCATACCAAGGATTTATTTTTCTTCCCCCAAATCCTTCATAGAAAATGAATTTGCTAATTGTTGTTTTAACTCCCTTATGTGATCCATATTAGACCTTGCTATAAGCATATCATTAACATATAAACATAAAATAATGTAGCTATCATCATCTAACCTCTTAAAATAAACACAATGGTTTGAATTACACTGGTTGTAGCCTTGATCAACCATAAAACTATCAAATTTAATATACCATTGCCGAGGTGCTTGCTTCAAGCCATATGAACTTTTCTTCAATCTACACACCAATTTCTCCTTACCTTTGACCTAGAATCCTTGTGGTTGTTCCATATATATTTCTTCCTCCAAATCACCATGGAGAAAAGTAGTTTTAACATCTAGCTATTCCAAATGCAAATCTTCAGCACCACAATACTTAAAATAGTACAAATAGAAGTCATTTTAACAACTAAAGAAAAGATTTCATCAAAATCAATGCCCTTTTTTCTGTGTAAATCCCTTTACAACTAACTTGGATTTAAATATTTTCTTACCTCCATCTTCCTCTTTCAGCTTATAAACCCATTTGTTTGGTAAATTATTTTTACCTGTAGGAAACTTGCATAATTCCCAAGTCTAATTTTTCAGCAAGGAGTCCACTTCCTCTTCCATTCCATGCTCCCACTGAACCTTGGCATCCACCTTCAAGTGTTGGATAGGACAACTAAGAGGGGGGCTGAATCAGTTGTCACAAATTATAACCTTTAATTCAATTAACGAAACTAACACATAAACCGATTAAGTGATTAACCATCAAATGCAAGTGCATAAACACAATAACACCATATTTACATGGAAAACCCAATAAGGGAAAAACCACGGTGAGGATTAACTCACACTATAGAGAATATCAAAACTGATTACAAAAAGGCTCACTGTCTAGGATAAGGCTCACTACCTGAAATAAGGACTCACTGTCCACAGGGCTACAACCCGGAGGGCTCATTGCCATAGAGATACAAAGAAGTCAAAGAAGACTTGTTATAGAGAGACAACAGTCCCAATGCAACAAAGATTCCACCATAATCACTGATCGCATGAATGATAGAGTTCGCCTTCTGCTCACTACATCTAGAAAGTCAATGTTAAGCTTTGCACTGAACTGTTGGCAAGAGACACTGCACAAGTCATCCGGTGTTGTCATTGATGGAAACCCTAGTCATTAATTCAATTCGCATGTCAGCATTTGATCATATTGGAAATTAGAATGAAGTTTTGTGATTAACTATTAAACTAGAACAGAGCATCCAACAAAATTGTGTTCATTGATTCATATGCAATTTTTTGTTATCATTTTGAGCATTGGATATCAAGGAAGGTTTTTTTGATGTATTATCTATGTTATCCTTGAATGTTATAGCCTCGTATCAATCGGTGTGAAAGTTAGAAGATTCGATTGATTGATTTTCTATTTATCAGTGCAAAAGGGATGACTTGATGAATGTAGCATATTGTGGATATTCGAGGAGTACTTTTTTAAGTTTTTTTGTGTTCGAGCATGTTGATTTGGGTCCTCACTATGCTGTGGTCAACTTTGGTTGGTGTGCATTGAAAATTATTTAGGATTTGAGCTGACAGTTTGTAAATATTTTATGTTTTATTGAAGTTGACATGTGGTTGATTAAATTTTTAGTTGTAGATATATATAAGTGATCATTTATATCATTTGAAAGTGTGTACGAAGTGTGTTGGTGTGTGTTACAAAATTCAGAAGGATTGTAGAGCGATTGTGCGTAGTTTCACTTATGAAGAAAAGGATTTGTGATCCGAATTAAAGCAGACAGAGCAGAAGAGAAAAATCAGACAGAAGTTCAAGAAAGTGATTGATGTGCCTTAAATGGAACTATAATCAGGCATTAGCAGATGCTATTTTCTCAGTTCAAATCTTGTGGATGTAATCCAAATATTTTTGTAAGATAGTGAGTCTTCCTTTTGTACTTGAGCAGTGAGCTCTAGGCAATGTGCCTGAATGCATGTGCATTCCTTTTGTAAACACTTTTATTTGAGTCGACTCATATTGTGGATTGACCTCCACCGTTGTTTTTCCCTAATAGGGTTTCCACATAAAAAATCCGTGTGTTATGGTGTTGTGGTTGCTTGTTTTGTGTTCATGCATCTTTCTTTTGGTTCAATGCTATAAGTGGTTTAAAGATTAGGTTAATAAAGTTAAATTTTGCAGAACACTGATTCACCCCCCCCCCTCTTAGTGTTCCTTGATTCCAAAAATTGGTATCAAAGCCTACTTCCTCGAAAGAAGTTTAAAAGCTTGGGGAAGATCCGGTAAAGTGATTCAATGGATACAAGCAGTCTTCAACAACAACTTTTGGTGGCTCTAGATGATCTTGATCAGTCCAAATATGAAGTCCAGGAATTGAAAGCAAGCCTCATGAATGCTGAGAAATTCATTCAATCATTGAAAGATAAAATCAATAAGTCCAGGGAGAAGAGAAGGGAACTCTGTGATCAGATCAAGCAGATCAAAGAGAGTAAAAGCATTGAAGATGAACAACTGAGTCAAGCCCTGAAGGAAAAGACAGAAGAATGTGAAAATTTTACCAGAGATAATGTTGTCCTAAAGCATGAGATGGAATCTATTGTGATGAGAATGAATAAGGAGATTGAAGACCAAAAGAAGAATGAAGAGAATCTTGCTCAGTCCTTGAAAGAAAAATCTGAAGAATGCAGCTGAATTACTGATGGATTCAATCAGTTGGAGATTGAATTGGAACAATCCAGAAATAATGAAGAAGAGCTTGAAAAGAAGATTTTTATTCGTAGAGATGAACTTGCTACTGCAAATTAATTCAAGGAGAAGTTCAAGATTAGCTCAACTAAGCTTGATGAACTGATTAAAATTCAGAGAACTGGAAGTGACAAGCGAGGTCTTGGATATGAGCAAGAAGAAATCTCTGGATCTAGACAAAGGAAATTTAGGCAAGGAAATCAGATGAACAAACCTGGAAGGTATCTGGTAAGACAACCTAATGCTCAAAGGTTCAATGGTTACTGTTTTGTTTGCAATAAATTTGGTCATATGGCTGCTCAATGTAGAAGTAGAATGAATTGAAGTGGTCCATTATTCTATGATCAGTGTTTCAATTGCAATAAGTATGGTCATAAGTTAGTTGAATACAAAAATATGTCAAACAACTTTTTCAATAGAGATGTCAGATGTTATACATGTAATAGATTTGGCCATATTGCTAACCAGTGCAAATCAAGAGAAAATCAATGGAATAACTGGTATGGACAAAGAAATGTGGTGTGCTACAATTGCAACAAATACGGTCACATTGCAAGATTTTGTAGAAGCAGGAAGGGTCCGGTAAATCAAAGAAAAAAATGCAGAAGGATGAAAAGGGAAAAGGAAAAGTTACCACAGGTGAGATCAAGAAGCAAATGAAGAAGACATGGGTGACTAAGAGTCCCTCTAATGCAGGAAATGGTTCAACACCAGAATCTACTTTTGGTAATTCCTCTAGGAATTAGTTTAAGGCCTCTTGCCTAGGGGGAGTTCTCAAGAAAATATTTTAAACCCCTTGTCGATAGTTGGAACTAGAATGTGGTAGATTGTAATGATTGCATTAGTGATGTGTAGATGTTTTGGGATCTCTTGTAAAGGGAAACTTATGCAAAATTGAAGGTCCACAAAAGAGTTTTCTTTCACAGTCTATGAAAATAGGGTGTTCGGAAGACCTAGGGTAAAAGCATTTATTGTGATGAAAAAGTTAGGTGCGTGAATGATAAAAGGTCATTTCTATCCTTCATTTATCACATTGCATTTCAAAAAGAAGAAGTTTTGAGAGCTCTGAAGTGAACTTTGAAAAAAATTGGCGAAGATTCAAGTTTGAAGGCGATTTGATGATCAAACCCTAATCCGGTGAAAGGTATTTATCTATAAACTCATGAATTTGAAAATTCTAGAAATGGTTGCTTTTTTGGTTGTTGATATTAAGGACATGCCCCATCCGAAATTCAAATGGCACCCATTCAAATCCATCAAAACAGAACCTTTAGGTGCATTTACCTTCGTTCTGTATGTTTTTTTACATATCGAAGATATTAGGGAATACATTCATTCAAATGTTGAAGAATTAGGAAGCTCCCAGTTGTTGAATTTGTACACCAATCACATTGTGGGAGAATATCTCCATGTAAAACCTAAATTCAAATATTTGGAGGAGAATAAATTCACTCAGATTGTAAAATTTCTTGTGTTTGAAGAAAGCAAATGGGTTTGGTATATATTGAGTCGAGTGCATGCCAAGTTTATGTGGTTAAGTCAGCCTTTTAAGATCACAAAGGAAGCTGTAAGGATTTTTACTGGTTTGAATTCATTCGGTGGGTTGCCGACATTGAAAGCTATGAAGAATCAAGTAGTTACATATGCAACTGGTTCAGTGTTCAACAAGAGAGCTATGACAATTGATGATATTATTGAAGTGGATGTGAGATTTGCTTCTATGGTCAATGGGTACAAGATTTATCACTCCAACTAGGAAAATTATGTATCTGGTACAACAATCTATGCAACATATTAGATGGTCAAAGAAATGCAGATTATGACTTATTTGAGTTACTTTGAAGCCAGTTAATTGAAAATCTTGGCAAAATCAAGAAGAATAAGAAGAATTTGTTCAAGTATGGTAATCTGTTGCTATGTTTATACTTTTATTTCATGAATGAAGTTTCGGGATTTGGAAAATTTCAATGGAAAGGTGATAAACTAGTAGTTGTTCAAATTAGAGATATCTTGTATGGAATTGGTGACAACAAAGCTAGAAAAACTGCTATCTGGGGTTATTTCAAAAACTTTCAGAATGAGATGCAAGCTAGGGAAAGGATTCCTACATTTATTGTGGAAAGGTATAAGGACATAATTTGCTTCATGGTTGATATTGATCAGTGCTTAATGGAAGTTGCTGATCCTAGAATAGTGTGGATAATTCCTATGGGTTATGAGGTTGAAGAACACATTTTGGAGCTATATTCTCAACACTTGCTAAGTAAACCTTGGGATCCGACAGAAGAAAGGTTTGGTACCTTTGAGGAAAAGAATATGGAAGTTCATGCACAATTGAAGAAGCCAATGATAATACAGAAGGTGAGAAAAGAAGTGGAAGCTTTTGTAGAAAGCATGGGGATATTAGCTAAAGTTGTGAGAGAAGCTAGAAGGAAAAGAGAACAAGTTGAAGCAGGAGAGCCAGCTAGAACTGAGTTTGCTAGTCTGGCAACATCCTCTACCAGATCTAGATCCACAAGGAGCTTTGCTCTCTCATCTGGTCTTGCAAAGAATTCAACTCCTATGAAAGCTCAAGTCAAGACATCCGGAAGAGAAGGAAAGAGGAAGAAGGACAAGAGCACAAGGATCTATGTTGTTGTTTCAGAAGATGAAGAAACTGAATCTAATGAAGAGGTAAGAGAAATAAAGCATATGGGCACCAAAGCATCTAAAGTCTCTAAAAACAAGCCCTCCGATGAAGAGAAAGCAAAGAAAAAGGTGAAAACTGATAAATCAAGTATGTATATAGAGGAAGTGGAAAAATCTTTGATTAAGGATGGTAATCTTAGGCCACTTTGTGAATGCTATGGCACCTTTGATAGTGTCAGTCAAAGAATTCTTGAAGAAGCTATAATAAAGTATTTGAATAATTTCAATATGACTCTCATTGAAATAATGTCTGAGTTACCTAATGGTCTGTATGAAGTCTTAGAAATGAGGAGAGTGAATGCAAGAATTGAAGAAGTTGCAAAAGACACTGAGAAAATCCTTAAGGAAATTTTGTTGAAAAATAGATACAATGTTGTTTCTGAAGAAGTGCATATTGAAGATATTCCATCTGGTCTGAGAATTGAAGAGGACACATTTGAGGATAGTCTGAATCTTCTAGATATAAATGACACTTAAATTTCTATGGAGACTGATGCTCTTAAAGTTGTGTCAGTTGATGAAATTAAGATTCCTAAAGCTAAGAACCTGTGACTGAAGAGAAGGATGAGGCAAAGGAGATTCCTATGGAAGCAAGAGACACTGCTAAGGCAGTAAAGGAGTTTTTGGAAGAACAACAGGAGGAATTTGATCCTGAAATAGTTAAAGGTCCTATCAACTTGGCTACTTTATCTCCTATTGAGAAGTTGAAAGTTGCATCATTTGCTCAAGCCAGGGCAAGGGAGGAGATTCTGAAATCTCATATTGAAGATAGTGAGCTGTTAAATCTTACATCTGGTATCTTGGAGAAGATCATTCCTTCATATGTCAAGGATTCATCTAATTCTCCATCTGGTCAGCTGAAGAAACTTGTCAATTTTGTAAGTACTCACTTTGAGTCACTTGAAAAGTCAGCTATGGATAAGGTTCAAAAGGAATTTGATGCTAAAAGGTTCAGTGGATTGAAAGGTATGATTTCTAATGATAAATATTTTTTAGCTACCTGTGTAAAGAATATTCAAGGTGCTTTTTCTGAAGGTTGAAACATTTATAAGTCATGCTTATCATTGTCTAAATTCACTGGGGACATTGAAAAGAAAATGAAAGAATATGAGAAACAGTTAGCAGATATCTCTCAAGTATTTGATCCTCTAATCATTTATGTTGGAAAGCAAGAAGGTCAACTAATATCCCTACTTGACAAGATTAAAATTCTAAAGAGTGAAGAAGGAAAAATTGTTGAATGAGTATGTGAGCTGAGAGGACTAATTGGTCATAAGATGGAGACAATGCTTAGTGCATTGAAGGAAGCACATGATGCTATCGTGGTCGGTGATTTGACGAACCTTGAGTCTATAGAGATGCAATATTACTTATTTTGTGGTCACATGACTATCTTGGAGAGTCTCAAAAAGAGTTGGGACACTAGTTTGAGCCTGTTGAAGAGTAATTTTGCAGATATTTTCAAGTTTATGTAAGTTGTACAAGCATGCTTGTACATATGCAGTTTGTGCATAGAAGTTTTTGTTTGATTTTTGGTATGCGTATTCCTGCCTTTGCCATTGATGTCAAAGGGGGAGTATGGGATAGTGAAAATTTCCTTAATCATCTTAGGGGGAGTTGGGTTTTTAAAGTTTTGAAGGTTGGCAGTGTAATTCATGTTGGTACTGATCCGACACTTAGTCATTTTTCACTAAGTGTTGCCATCAATGCCAAAGGGGGAGATTGTTGGCAAGAGACACAACACAAGTAATTTGGTGTTGTCATTAATGTCAACCCTAGTTATTAATTTGATCTGCGCGTCAGCATTTGATAATACCGGATGTCAGAATGAAGTTTTATAATTAACTGTCAAACTAGAATAGAGCATCCGACAGAATTGTGTTCATCAATTCATATGCAATTTTTTTTATCATTTTGAGTTGTGGATTTTAGGGAATGTTTTTCAATGTATTATCTATGATATCCTTGAATGTTAGAGCCTCGTATCGATCGGTATGAAAGTTAGAAGATCTGGTTGATTGGTTTTCTGTTTATTAGTGCAAAAAGGCCGACTTGATGAATGTAGTGTATTGCAGATATTCGAGGAGTAATTTTTTAAGTGTTTTTATGTTCGAGCATGTTGATTTGGGTCCTCACTATGTTGTGGCTGACTTTGGTTGGTGCGTATTGAAAATTATTTAGGATTTGAGCCGACAGTTTGTAAATATTTTATGTTTTATTGAAGTCGACATGTGGTTGATTAAATCTTTAGTTGCAGATATATATAAGTGAGCATTTATCTCATTTGAAAGTGTGTACAAATTTTGTTGGTGTGTGTTGAAAAATTCAGAAGGATTGTAGAGCGATTGTGCACAATTTCACTTGTGAAGAAACAAAGTTGTGATCCAAATTAAAGCATACATAGTAGAAGAGAAGAATCAGACAGAAGGTCAAGAAAGTGATTGATGTGCCTTAAATGGAACTATAATTAGGCATTAGAAGATGTTATTTTCTCAATTTAAATCTTGTGGATGTAATCCAAATCTTTTTGTAAGACAGTGAGTCTTCCTTTTGTATTTGAGCAATGAGCTCTAAGCAGTGTGCCCGAATGCATGTGCATTCCTTTTGTAAACACTTTTATTTGAGTCAACTCATATTGTGGATTGACCTCCACTGTGGTTTTTCCCTTAACAGGGTTTCCACATAAAAAATCCTTGTGTTATGGTGTTATGGTTGCTTTTTTTGTGTTCATGCATCTTTCTTTTGGTTCAATGTTATAAGTGGTTTAAAGACCAGGTTAATAAAGTTAAATTTTGTAGAACACTGATTCACCCCCCTTCTCAGTGTTCCTTGATTCCAATATGAACAACCACACACCTCAATAATAGCATCAATTTCATGTCTTCTCTTTCACTTATCGTCTTTTCTTATGTATAAATTTCATCGCTAGCACATTCTATATTTATACTATCTCCAACCTTGAAAAGATACAAAGTCGGCCATCCAACTTCAACTTTCAAATTAGGTTAGCGCCAAACATCCTACGGTGGAATTAGAATGAGGGTGACCCAAACACATGCTTCACCAAGATCCATAATAGATCCAACACACTTCATTAGCTTCGAAAGTAGTGCTTGACACACGATCGACCATACCAATGTAAAACACATAGATCAATTAAGCTCGATACATAAAAATGCCAAAAGAAACTTTAATTGAACCAAGCAACACAACTCTTGAACCATACACCATAATATTTCATCAAGGAGAAATCTAGACCAGCAACAATTCTCCCGGACCTCAATCAACACACAACAAAACATAGTTCACAAGCACCAAAACCAACAACCTTCTTTGAATACAATTTTCTCAATATCCTCGACATATACAATCAATAGCAACTAGTAGATAACCAGTTGACCGGTTGACACCAATGACAACACTTCATTCCTTTTCCAATCTTGCAACAATCTCCCCCTTTTTCATTGATGGCAACACATGATGTGAAAAACCATCAAAGACACCACACCTATTTTGAAAATACTTCTCAAGATTTTTTTGCTTCTCCCGTTTTAGAAGATCATCTTCCTTATTACCTTCTTTCTCTTATTAACTTTTCACATTCTCTCTCTCTCCCCATTTTACATCAATGGAAAAGGAAAAAGATATGTCCATTGAAACTTCCTTTGACATGAAAACAAAGTACTCATAATGACAACACTTTAGAAAATCTGTCTGCTCACCCTAAGGGCAGCCACCAACAAACATCAGTCCAAAAGATAGAATCATGAATTCACCAAACTGATGCATCTCCAAATGCATCTTAGTTTATAAAAGGAGGGTAAATAACCCCTAGCTTATCCCATAGATACTCAAAAGTATCTTTAGGAAGAGCCTTTGTAAATATATCCGCAATCTGATCTTTTGTTGAAACATGCTCAAGCTTGACTTCATTCTCCATAACCTTCTCTCTTAAGAAATGATACCTGATAGATATATGCTAAGTTCTTGAGTGCATCACAGGATTCTTTGAAATGTTAATTGCACTTGTGTTATCATAGAAGATAGGAATAGGATCATCATGTAGCACTGTGATATCTTTGAATGTTTGTTTCATCCTTAAAACTTGTGTACAACACGATGCAACAACTATATACTCAGCTTCAGCAGTAGACAAAGAGACTGAATCTTGCATCTTACTCAAACATGCCACCAATCTACATCCAAGAAAGAATGCACCACCACTTGTACTTTTCATGTCATCTATACTTTCAGCCTAATTTGCATCTATATAAGCACTGAGTGTAAAATTAGTATCTTTAGGATGCCATAATCCATAATTCAGAGTGCCTTTCAAATATTTGAATATTCGTTTAACTGTAGTAACATGTGTTTCCTTCGGATCTTCTTGAAATCTAGCCACAAGATAAACTGCATGCATAATATCTGGTCTAGTAGCAATCAAATACAATAGTCCATCAATCATAGATCTATACTTGCTCTGATCAGTCTTAGGTGAATCATCATCTTTTCCCAACTTGCATCTAGTCACCATAGGATTACTTACCGGTTTGGAACCGTTCATACCAAATTTTCTCAACATTTCTCTCACATACTTAGATTGTGAAATGAAAATTCCTTTCTTTGTTTGATTAATATGTAGCCCAAGAAAGAAATTCATCTTGCCAAACATAGACATTTCAAATTCTTTCTGCTTTTCTTCTACAAACATCTTGCACATCTTTTCATTTCCTCTAAAGGTAATGTCATCAACATATACCACTAAAATCAAGATTTTGTCATTCTCAGTCTTGAAATACAAATCACTGTTTGTCGTACCTTTGTTAAATCCTTACTGATTCAAATACCTATCTAACCTTGCATACCAAGCTCTAGGGGCTTGCTTCAATCCATATAAATATTTCTTCAATTTGCACACCATATCCGGTTGATATTTTAACTAAAATCCTTCTTGTTGTTCCATGTAAACCTCTTCATCTAGCTCACCATTCAAAAATGTTGACTTCACATCCATCTAATAGACTTTGAAATATTTATAAGCAGCTAATGCCAAGAACATCCTTATAGCTTCCATTCTTGCTACCGGGGAAAAGGTTTCCTAAAAATCTATACCTTCCACTTGTGAGTAGCCTTTACATACAAGCCTTTCTTTGTTTCTAAAAACTTTCCCATTCTCATTCAGCTTGTTTCTGAATACCCATTTTGATCCAATGATATTTTTGTCTGCCGGTCTAGGAACCAATTCCCAAGTTTGATTCTTTTCAATCTACAAAAGTTCTTCTTTTATTGCTTCCTTCCAATTTTCATCCTTGCAGGCTTCTCTTACTGACTTCGACTCAATTTCATAGAGTAAGCACAAATTTAATTTAGTAGCAGCTTTGCTTCTAGTCAACACACCTTTTTTCTTGCCTCCAATAATCTAACTTTCTGAATGATTCCTTTGTATATATTTCGGTGTTCTAGGGGACATTACCGGAGCATCTTCTTCTCTTTAATTTTTCTCTTTTTTTATCATCTCTATCTTGTTCTTCTTCAATTTCTTCTATTCTTGCACAGTCATGTTCATCAGACACATATCCATCAATATCTATAGAATTCCTTACTGTTTCATCAACCTTCACATTCGAGCTTTCCACAATCTTCCTCAATCTTTTGTTGAAACATTTGTATTCCTTGATTTTGGTAGAGTAACCAAGAAATATTCCTTCATCACTTCTTGCATCAAACTTTCCCAAAGTTTCCTCATCTCTTTTGATGTAGCATTTGCTTCTGATTACCTTGAAATATTTAACTTTAGGAATTATTTTTTGCCATAGCTCATAGGGAGTCTTCATACTATTTGTTCTTTCTTGAACTCAAATGAATACATACACAACAGTGTGAATAGATTATTTCTAGTAAACTTCCAATAATTCGGCTTTAGTGATCATTGACCTAGTAGCTTCTTGAACTGTTCTATTTTTCCTTTCAACAACTCCATTTTGTTGAGGAGTTCTCAAAGAAGATAATTGTCTTTGTATTCCATTCACTTCACAAAACATGTTGAACTCATGGGAGGTGAATTCACCACCTCTGTCAGATCTCAACAATTTTATCTTCAAATTCACTTCATTTTCAACCATAGCCTTGAATGCTTTTAATCTATCTAATGCTTTTTATTTTTCTCTTAAAAATGTAACCCATGTATATCTAGAATAATCATCAATTAAAATCATAAAGTACCTTTCACCAAGTAGGCTTCTCACTCTCATAGGATCACAAAGATCTGTATGAACCAAATCAAGCAATCTAGTAGTAGATTGTTCCTTTAATCTATAACAATTTCTTGTTTGTTTCCTGAATTGGCAATTTCTATAGATAGCATTTATAGGTTTTTTAATTCTCAGTAGATCTCTCACAACTTGAAAATTACTAATCCTTTCCAAGTTATCAAAATTCATGTGACACATTCTCCTGTGCTATAGCTAGTTGTCATTTATCAGAGTCATAAAACATCATCCATCAACACCTTTAAGCTAATAAATATTCCCTTAAGATTTTTGTCATGTAACAATCAAAGTTCTGGATCCTTTCCAGATCTCACACTTCTCATCCTTAAACACAAGATCATATCCCTTTTTGTACATTTTACCAATGCTCAACAAATTATGCCTTAAACCCTTAACATAGTAGACATCATCAGTATGATGCTTACCATCAAAACTTACTAAACCTATCCCATAGATTTTAGTGCTAGTATCATCTCCAAACATAACCATACCTCCATCATATTTTTCAAGTTTCACAAACTTACTCTTGTCACCAGTCATTTGATGTGAACAACCACTATCAACTACCCAAAAATTATTTTTTTGTTTAGCATGTAGGGCAGAGATAATTGTACCTTCATTTTTCTCCTTCTCCTTCTCTTTCTCTTTCTCTTTCTTATCTAAAGGATTTTCCTTTGATTGTCTTTCTGAATTAGTAGAAGTAGGTTCATCTTTAATCGCCAAGAAAAAGCATTCATTATCATCTAGATCTTCATATTCTGAATCCTCATCTGAAATACTAGAATTCTCATTAACATAATAAGATATGTTAATCTTCTTTCCTTTCCTTTCTTTCTCATATATTTATTTATTATTTTTAGCTCTTTCTGGACACTTTGCAGCATAGTGACCAATCTCTCCACAACTAAATTGTTTAAAGGGAAACTTACCTTCATACTTACCAAAGCATTTTCTCAGTCTTCTTACAAACTTAGCCTTTATTTCTTCAAAGTTCTCTTCATCTGGATCTTCAGTTCTTGTAGCTTTAAAAGCAGTTTTTGTCTTGCCTCCACTTCTTAGATTTGACTTCCTGATTTCATAATATTTCAAGAATCCTAACAACATATCCTTAGTACATGTCTTCTAATCTATAGTCTACTAAATAACACTCACCTTTTCACTGTAAGCATCAAGAAGAGTCCTGAGAATTTTCTTTACAATTCTGGTTTCATGTATAGTAGCACCAAGAGATCGCATTCCAGCCAATACCTCATCCAATCTTTGTACATAAGCTTTAGCATTCTCATCTTTGGTCATATGTAAAAGATCAAATCAGGCTTCCAAATTCTGTAAAAAAAATTATTTTACCCTTTCATCACCATCGTGCACTCCTTCTAAAGCATCCCAAACTTCCTTAGCTATCTTCAAATTTTGAACCTTAATCAACTCAGAATGTACCAAACTATTCTTCAAGATGAACTTCACCTTGTTATTCGCTTGATGTGCTTTAATTTTCTCAGGTGTACTTGGACCATTTGCATGAGGAGTGTAGGGATTCTTGTAAGCTTTCTCAACATCAAATCCGCAATACTCTAGATATTCTTCCATCAATACTTTCCAAATACTATAGTTAGTTCCATCAAACTTCAAATAATCAAAGACCATTTTTTTAGCCATCCCAGACCTTCCTCAAGTGGTTAAGCTCTTCACTAAGGAACTAAGCTCTGATACCAATTGTTGGATAGGACAACTGAGAAGGGGGGGTGAATCAATTGTCACAGATTATAACCTTTAATTCAATTACCGGAACTAATACATAAACTGATTAAGTGATTAACCATCAAATGCAAGTGCACAAACACAATAACACCAAATTTACATGGAAAACCAAATGAGGGAAAAACCACATTGAGGATTAACTCACACTATAGAGAATATCAAAACTGATTACAAAAAGGCTCACTGCTTGAGATAAGGCTCACTGCCTAAAATAAGGACTCACTGCCTGAAATAAGGACTCACTGTCTGGACTCACTATCCACAGGGCTACAACCCAGAGGGCTCGCTTCCACGGAGATACAAAGAAGTCAAAGAAGACTTGTTATAGAGAGACAACAATCCCAATGCAAAAAATATTCCACCACAATCACTGATCAACTCGCATGAATAATATAGTTCACCTTTTGCTCACTACATCTAGAAACTCAGTGTTAAGCTTCACACTGAACAACCACACACTTAACTCACACACCTCAAGAATAGCATCAAGGTTGCATCTACTCTTTCACTCATTTTTCTTCTTTTCTTATGTATAATTGTCATCACTAGCACATTATTTATACTATCTCCAACCTTGAAAAGATACAAAGTCGGCCATCCAACTTCAACTTTCAAATTAGGTCAGTGCCAAACATCTTAGGGTGGAATTAGAATGAAGAAAACCCAAAGAAAACGCTTCACTAGATCCATAATAAATCCAAAATGCTTCATTAGCTTTGAAATTAGTGCTTGACACATGATCAACCATACCAATGTAAAACACATAGATTAATTAAGTTCGATACATCCAAATGCCAAAAGAAACTTCAATAGAACTAGGGCAACACAACTCTTGAACCATCACCATAAGATTTCATCAAGGAGAAATCCATACCAGCAACAATTCTCTCGGACCTCAATCAACACATAGTAAAACATAGTTCACAAGCACTAGAACCAACAACCTTCTTTTAATACAATTTTCTCAATATCCTCGACATATATAATCAACAACAACTAGTAGATAACCAGCTGACCGATTGACATAACCAGCTAACCGGTTGACATCAATGATAACACTTCATTCCTTTTCAATTCTTGCAACACATAGCTTCATCATAACATTCTGGTTCACCAGCATCAGTTAATAAACTAGAATACAAAGAGGGGGAATTTTTTTCCGAGGTCTACTTATCCTTGAAGATCATCTAACATTCACTGGATTTTGTGGTATTTGTTTTTGTTGTTGTTGCGGAGCATGAGGAACCATTGAAACATCGTTGTTCAGAATATCATTTAGCACTACATAATCATTTTCTTTCTTCTCATGTTGTTACAACTGATCTTTGTACAACACCTTCTCATTGAATATAACATCCCTGCTTTTCACAATTTTTTGATTTTCAAAATCCTGAAGCCTATAACCAAATTCATCAATGTTATATCCAACAAATATGCATTTCTTTGACTTAGCTTCTAGCTTGGTTCTATTTTCAGAAGGTACATGTGTTAATTCTTCACAAGCAAATGTTCTTAAAAAAGGAATAACTCACCTTCTTACCCATCCACGCTTCCTCTGGAATACCACAACCTAAAGGATTAGAGGGACCTTTATTAATTAAATAAAAAACAATGTTTATAGCCTCTTCCCACATGTTTAAAGGCAGCCCAAAATGCAATCTCATAGTCCATGCACACTCCATTATTGTTCTATTCATATGCTCAGCCACTCCATTTTCTTATGGAGTCCTTGGAACCATTTTCTTCCTATGAATACCATTAGAGGAAAAATAATCTCCAAAATCTTTGCTACAATATTCACCACCATTGTTAGATCTAAGACATTTTAATCTTTTACCTGTCTCATTCTCAACCAAATCCCTCCAATTTTTAAACATTTTAAATACATCATATTTCTTCATAAGGAAATAAATCCAAACCTTCCTAGTTGCATCATCTATGAATGTAACATAATACCGAGAGCCACTGAGAGAATATACTTGAGCAGATCCCATACATGCATATGCACAAGCTCCAATTTCTCATTTTTCTTTTTCTTCCCATCCTTGAGAAAACTAACTCTCTCTTTTTTTCCATACACACAAATTTCACATAAATCCATATTAACACATTCTAGACCTAGTAAAACTTTCTTTGAATGAAGCACTTTCATACCTTTTTCACTCATGTGCCCAAGTTTATTATGCCACAGTGTTGATTCAGAACCCACAAAAATTGTCTGATTTTCTACCTATTGACCTACAACAATTGTTCCTGAACATTGACTTTTCTCTAGAATAACTAAAGTAGAAGGAATAGTATGACTTGTACAAAGATATAATGTGCCTAATTCCACACCTTTTGCTACCACTAAGGCACCTTTTGTAACCTTCCAATTTTTATCACTAAATGTAACAACACAATCTTCATCATCTAGTTGTCTTGCTAAAATTAAATTTATTCTTAACCTTGGAATGTGCCTTACCTCTTGTAGTAACTAATGATTCCCATTCTACAGCTTAACTTTGATTCTTCCCTTTCCAACAATTTGACAAGGTTTGTTATCTCCCAAATAAACCAGCCCAAAATCCCCTTGGACATAATCAAGAAAATAACTTCTATGGGGAATAGCATGAAATGAAGCCCTTGAATCTAACACCCAAGAATCATCA
>VDFB02303345.1:66855-91042 GCA_007258455.2 Sequoia sempervirens
GTTTTGCACCCTAAAAGCGCTAAAGTTTCCCCTATAAGCGCTAAAACCCTAAATGCGCTAGGATACCCAGCGGATGCGCTACTTCATACTCTAGATGCGCTAATCCCTAAATGCGCGACTCTGTGCTAGATGCGCTAAAGTTTTCTAGCCGGGTTTCTAACCTAGAAGCGCTAATCTACACTTTGTATGCGCTAGAAAACCTAAATTTTTCCCTACACCTATATGCGCTAAAGAACACCCTATATGCGCTACGAAAAATTTCTCGAATGCGCTAAAACAGACTATCAAATGCACTAAAACGACATTTTAAAATCTAAATCCGCGTGAAAAACATAAAAAAATCGATCCAAATCACAAAATTTCAAAGCATAAAGGGTTTAATTGACTCACCGGTGGTCCCTATGCGGCTAGTCTCTGAAATCGACGGGCCCACTCGAATCTATGCGTGTGAAATGGAATCGACATCTCACTATGTCACTGTCAGAGCATCCAAATCACTATAGCAAAAGAGTGAAAATGACTTCCACTTTCACCCCTTTTACCTTATATAGGTCAATTAAGGTGGGTTTTTGGTGGCATTTTATTCTTTTCACTTTATATTTTTCACCTGGGGCATTTTTTTTACATCATTTATTGGGAGCTAAATCACTAACTCCCCAGCAGAACATCATCATCCGTGATTTACCTTTGAAGCAATCGTTTCACACATCACTTCAAAGAGGGGCAAAATAATATGTCTAAAAAATAGTCATCAAACATTTAATTAATTAAATATAAATTATTTAATTAATCTTCTAAAGTCATCTACATATAAATAAATTTAATTATTTATTTATATTGTTCACTTTTATAATTCTTCTACCTTAATTAAATAAATAACTTTATTTAATTATTGCCATCTTCCATATTCCTCTTAATTAAATTAAATAAATTTTATAATTTATTTATATTAATTATCATGTTATTCTAAATTTGAATATTTGAATTCAAATAATGGAATATTCCTTCAAACACCCTCTTCATCTAATAGTTAAATTAAATATTATAAATATTTAATTGAATATCTTTTTTCACTCCACACATAATTAAATATTTTAAATATTTAATTATCTTCTAAAGTTCCTTTCTTGCACATAATTAAATATTTTAAATATTTAATTATCTTCTAAATTTCCTTTCTTGCACATAATTAAATATTTCTAAATATTTAATTATCTTCTAAATTCCTCTCACACATAATTAAATATTTTAATATTTAATTACTTTCTAAATTTCATCCTCACACATAATTAAATATTATTTATTTAATTATGTAAACTTCTAATTTCATCTTCACACATAATTAAATATTACTTATTTAATTATGTAAACTTCTAATTTCATCTTCACACATAATTAAATAAGTTTATTTATTTAATTATGAAATTCTTTCTCAACTCATTCTTCGAATGGCAACTTTCCTTCGGATTTAACTGAGAAAATTTGTGAAGAGGAAACCTTCTATTTCTCTCTCAACTTTCAAAAATCCCTCACCGTTCATCTCAACAAGCTTGATCTGAACCGTTAATCATGGCAACCAATCAAATTCTTTCGAAAACTCTTTGAGTACATGTGCAAATCCAAGCATTGGTTACACACGCACACATACGCAATTACGCTAACACTTTTGCATCTTCAACATCTTTATCAATATCCATATCTTAGCAATAATTTATCACAACAATAGCATAATCTTGCATTTTAGTATATTATGCATATTTAAATCTCATTCTCTAGTAGTCCATTTCATTGAGCTTGGCACACGAAATCTGAGAGCAACTTGAACCAACGAAACGCTGGAGATAGAGAGCAATAAGATGACTTTGAAGAATCTTCCACAAAGAGTTTGTTTAAATCTTCTTTTAGTTTCTTTGATATAAGGTCTTATTGATTTTGTTTTGAATTCATTAATTTTAACCATATTTTCATACACACACTTTCAAGTATGGTAATTTGTTGCTATGTTTATTCTTTTATTTCATGAATGAAGTTCTGGGAGTTGGAAAAGTTCAATGGCAAGGTGATAAACCAGTAGATGTTCAAATTAGAGATATCTTATATGGAATTGGTGATAGCAAAGCTAGAAAAATTGCTATCTGGGGTTATTTCAAAAACTTTCAAAATGAGATTCAAGCCAAGGAAAGGATTCCTACATCTATTGTGGAAAAGTATAAGGACACAATTTGCTTCATGGTTGATATTGATCAGTGTTTGATGGAAGCTGTTGATCCTAGAACAGTGCGGATAATGCCTATGGGTTATGAGGTTGAAGAATAGATTTTGGAGCTATATGCTCAACATTTACTAAGTAAACCTTGAGATATGATAGAAGAAAGGTTTGGTACCTTTGAGGAAAAGAATATGGAAGTTCATGCACAATTGAAGAAGCCAATGATAATCTGGAAGGTGAGAAAAGAATGGAAGCTTTTGCAGAAAGCATGTGGATATTAGTTGAAGATGTAAGGGAAGACGGGAGGAAAAGAGAACAAGTTAGGCTTCAGGGAGAGCCGACTAGAAGCCGGAGTGAGTTCACAGGGACATAATAACCCGAGGGTCATAACCCAAGCCAAAATAGCCATGGTCAAAATAACCCATGGACAAAATATCCCCATAAGAATATAGAGAAAGGAAAACAAAATTTATAAATTACATGTATGTTGCTAAAGAAACTTTATTATTCAAATTTTCAATTAAAGTGTCAAATTATGAGCAATGCCTCTTATATAATCTAAAATGTTATGGTTGTCATAACCATCAACCAATCTTTTTAGTCTTTCTTTGAGTTCACGGTATTTTTCCTACTTGGTTGCCCAGTGTATCCAGCCATATATTTCTCTATTCTATTCTCTTGGAGACTCTGTTCTTTTTTCACTACTTTGATGAATTTCTAGACTGAGTTGTGCGATGCTTGAAGCAATTCACTAAATCCTCTGTGCCATCCCTCAATAGTATTATTGGTTATGGGAAGATCATCTTGAGTAGCTGAATAGCAATTCCACATTGTGATTGGAAACTTGGGTGATCGTTTGTTGCCTCTTCTGGTTAGTCTGCCAATCCATGTGTCTTCAAAATAATCAATTATGGGTTGCAGGGTCTCCTCATGTTCTGTATAATAAGGAGATTGCAGAAGTGTTTCAAATGCATCAATTATGTCTATCTGAGGCACGAAAGCTAATGCAACAAGTTTCTTGATCTCATATGCAAATACTTCATCAGCACTGTAACGTGTTTGTAGACCTTCTTCTTGAACTTTCCTCCACAAGCATTGAGAGAAATGGAAAAAACATCCCCGAATAGTGGCATTTGGAAAATTTTCAGAAATAGCTCCCATGAAACCTAATTCAAAATCAATAAGTATAGTTTTTGGGTTTAGATCAGGTTGAAGTTGTTTTAATTTTGCAAGTACTTGTGTATAAGTGGTTCTTGTTTTGTTGCTCATAAGAATATAAATGAGTGGAAATATTGCATCATTTTTCAAGCCAACAATCATGTACAACTGTTGAAAAATACTTGGCACTATTTTAAATGTACCGTCACTAAACCAATTTTCAGATTCTTTCAGTAATTGCAAATTTTGTGTGGTGGTGAATATTAAAAAATGATATCCATAAATATCAATAGAATTCTTCACTGTTTCATCAACCTTCACATTCGAGCTTTCCACAATCTTCCTCAATCTTTTGTTGAAGCATTTGTATTCCTTGATTTTGGTAGAGTAACCAAGAAATATTCCTTCATCACTTCTTGCATCAAACTTTCCCAAAGTTTCCTCATCTCTTTTGATGTAGCATTTGCTTCTGAATACCTTGAAATATTTAACTGTAGGAATTATTCTATGTCATAGCTCATAGGGAGTCTCCCATACTATTTGTTCTTTCTTGAACTTCGAATGAATACACATACGATTGTGAATAGGTTATTTCTAGTAAACTTCCAATAATCCGGCTTTAGTGATCATTGACCTAGCAACTTCTTGAACTGTTCTATTTTTCCTTTCAACAACTCCATTTTGTTGAGGAGTTCTCAGAGCAGATAATTGTCTCTTTATTCCATTCACTTCACAAAACATGTTGAACTCATGGGAGGTGAATTCACCACCTCTGTCAAATCTCAAGAATTTTATCTTCAAATTCACTTCATTTTCAACCATAGCCTTGAACGCTTTGAATCTATCTAATGCTTTTGATTTTTCTCTTAAAAATGTAACCCATGTATATCTAGAATAATCATCAATTAAAATCATAAAGTACATTTCACCAAGTAGGCTTCTCACTCTCATAGGACCAAAAATATTTGTATGAACCAAATCAAGCAATCTAGTAGTAGATTGTTCCTTTAATCTGTAACGATTTCTTGTCTATTTCTGGTGATTTTTGTAGATAGCATTTATAGGTTTTTAATTCTCGATAGATCTCTCATAGCTTGAACATTACTCCTTTCCAAGTTATAAAATTCATGTGACACATTCTCCTATGCTATAACCCGATTGTCATTTATCAAAGTCATAAAACATCATCCATCAACACCTTTAAGCTAATAAATCTCCTTCATATTTTTGTCTTGTAACAATCAAAGTTGGATCCTTTCGGATCTCACATTCTCATCCTTAAACATAAGATCATATCCTTTCTATACATTTTACCAAGCTCAACAAATTATGCCTTAAACCCTTAACATAGTAGACATCATCAGTATGATGCTTACCATCAAAACTTACTAAACCTATCCCACATATTTTAGCTAGTATCATCCAAACATAACGGCCTCCATCATATTTCTAAAGCTTAAAAAACTTAATTTTATCACCAATCACATGTTGTGAACAACCACTATGAACCACCCAATAATTGTTCTCTTTTTTACCATTTAGGGCAGAGATAATTGTACCTTCATTTTTCTCCTTCTCCTTCTCTTTCTCTTTCTCTTTCTTATCTAAAGGATTTTCCTTTGATTGTCTTTCTGAATTAGTAGAAGTAGGTTCATCTTTAATCGCCAAGAAAAAGCATTCATTATCATCTAGATCTTCATATTCTGAATCCTCATCTGAAATACTAGAATTCTCATTAACATAATAAGATATGTTAATCTTCTTTCCTTTCCTTTCTTTCTCATATATTTATTTATTATTTTTAGCTCTTTCTGGACACTTTGCAGCATAGTGACCAATCTCTCCACAACTAAATTGTTTAAAGGGAAACTTACCTTCATACTTACCAAAGCATTTTCTCAGTCTTCTTACAAACTTAGCCTTTATTTCTTCAAAGTTCTCTTCATCTGGATCTTCAGTTCTTGTAGCTTTAAAAGCAGTTTTTGTCTTGCCTCCACTTCTTAGATTTGACTTCCTGATTTCATAATATTTCAAGAATCCTAACAACATATCCTTAGTACATGTCTTCTAATCTATAGTCTACTAAATAACACTCACCTTTTCACTGTAAGCATCAAGAAGAGTCCTGAGAATTTTCTTTACAATTCTGGTTTCATGTATAGTAGCACCAAGAGATCGCATTCCAGCCAATACCTCATCCAATCTTTGTACATAAGCTTTAGCATTCTCATCTTTGGTCATATGTAAAAGATCAAATCAGGCTTCCAAATTCTGTAAAAAAAATTATTTTACCCTTTCATCACCATCGTGCACTCCTTCTAAAGCATCCCAAACTTCCTTAGCTATCTTCAAATTTTGAACCTTAATCAACTCAGAATGTACCAAACTATTCTTCAAGATGAACTTCACCTTGTTATTCGCTTGATGTGCTTTAATTTTCTCAGGTGTACTTGGACCATTTGCATGAGGAGTGTAGGGATTCTTGTAAGCTTTCTCAACATCAAATCCGCAATACTCTAGATATTCTTCCATCAATACTTTCCAAATACTATAGTTAGTTCCATCAAACTTCAAATAATCAAAGACCATTTTTTTAGCCATCCCAGACCTTCCTCAAGTGGTTAAGCTCTTCACTAAGGAACTAAGCTCTGATACCAATTGTTGGATAGGACAACTGAGAAGGGGGGGTGAATCAATTGTCACAGATTATAACCTTTAATTCAATTACCGGAACTAATACATAAACTGATTAAGTGATTAACCATCAAATGCAAGTGCACAAACACAATAACACCAAATTTACATGGAAAACCAAATGAGGGAAAAACCACATTGAGGATTAACTCACACTATAGAGAATATCAAAACTGATTACAAAAAGGCTCACTGCTTGAGATAAGGCTCACTGCCTAAAATAAGGACTCACTGCCTGAAATAAGGACTCACTGTCTGGACTCACTATCCACAGGGCTACAACCCAGAGGGCTCGCTTCCACGGAGATACAAAGAAGTCAAAGAAGACTTGTTATAGAGAGACAACAATCCCAATGCAAAAAATATTCCACCACAATCACTGATCAACTCGCATGAATAATATAGTTCACCTTTTGCTCACTACATCTAGAAACTCAGTGTTAAGCTTCACACTGAACAACCACACACTTAACTCACACACCTCAAGAATAGCATCAAGGTTGCATCTACTCTTTCACTCATTTTTCTTCTTTTCTTATGTATAATTGTCATCACTAGCACATTATTTATACTATCTCCAACCTTGAAAAGATACAAAGTCGGCCATCCAACTTCAACTTTCAAATTAGGTCAGTGCCAAACATCTTAGGGTGGAATTAGAATGAAGAAAACCCAAAGAAAACGCTTCACTAGATCCATAATAAATCCAAAATGCTTCATTAGCTTTGAAATTAGTGCTTGACACATGATCAACCATACCAATGTAAAACACATAGATTAATTAAGTTCGATACATCCAAATGCCAAAAGAAACTTCAATAGAACTAGGGCAACACAACTCTTGAACCATCACCATAAGATTTCATCAAGGAGAAATCCATACCAGCAACAATTCTCTCGGACCTCAATCAACACATAGTAAAACATAGTTCACAAGCACTAGAACCAACAACCTTCTTTTAATACAATTTTCTCAATATCCTCGACATATATAATCAACAACAACTAGTAGATAACCAGCTGACCGATTGACATAACCAGCTAACCGGTTGACATCAATGATAACACTTCATTCCTTTTCAATTCTTGCAACACATAGCTTCATCATAACATTCTGGTTCACCAGCATCAGTTAATAAACTAGAATACAAAGAGGGGGAATTTTTTTCCGAGGTCTACTTATCCTTGAAGATCATCTAACATTCACTGGATTTTGTGGTATTTGTTTTTGTTGTTGTTGCGGAGCATGAGGAACCATTGAAACATCGTTGTTCAGAATATCATTTAGCACTACATAATCATTTTCTTTCTTCTCATGTTGTTACAACTGATCTTTGTACAACACCTTCTCATTGAATATAACATCCCTGCTTTTCACAATTTTTTGATTTTCAAAATCCTGAAGCCTATAACCAAATTCATCAATGTTATATCCAACAAATATGCATTTCTTTGACTTAGCTTCTAGCTTGGTTCTATTTTCAGAAGGTACATGTGTTAATTCTTCACAAGCAAATGTTCTTAAAAAAGGAATAACTCACCTTCTTACCCATCCACGCTTCCTCTGGAATACCACAACCTAAAGGATTAGAGGGACCTTTATTAATTAAATAAAAAACAATGTTTATAGCCTCTTCCCACATGTTTAAAGGCAGCCCAAAATGCAATCTCATAGTCCATGCACACTCCATTATTGTTCTATTCATATGCTCAGCCACTCCATTTTCTTATGGAGTCCTTGGAACCATTTTCTTCCTATGAATACCATTAGAGGAAAAATAATCTCCAAAATCTTTGCTACAATATTCACCACCATTGTTAGATCTAAGACATTTTAATCTTTTACCTGTCTCATTCTCAACCAAATCCCTCCAATTTTTAAACATTTTAAATACATCATATTTCTTCATAAGGAAATAAATCCAAACCTTCCTAGTTGCATCATCTATGAATGTAACATAATACCGAGAGCCACTGAGAGAATATACTTGAGCAGATCCCATACATGCATATGCACAAGCTCCAATTTCTCATTTTTCTTTTTCTTCCCATCCTTGAGAAAACTAACTCTCTCTTTTTTTCCATACACACAAATTTCACATAAATCCATATTAACACATTCTAGACCTAGTAAAACTTTCTTTGAATGAAGCACTTTCATACCTTTTTCACTCATGTGCCCAAGTTTATTATGCCACAGTGTTGATTCAGAACCCACAAAAATTGTCTGATTTTCTACCTATTGACCTACAACAATTGTTCCTGAACATTGACTTTTCTCTAGAATAACTAAAGTAGAAGGAATAGTATGACTTGTACAAAGATATAATGTGCCTAATTCCACACCTTTTGCTACCACTAAGGCACCTTTTGTAACCTTCCAATTTTTATCACTAAATGTAACAACACAATCTTCATCATCTAGTTGTCTTGCTAAAATTAAATTTATTCTTAACCTTGGAATGTGCCTTACCTCTTGTAGTAACTAATGATTCCCATTCTACAGCTTAACTTTGATTCTTCCCTTTCCAACAATTTGACAAGGTTTGTTATCTCCCAAATAAACCAGCCCAAAATCCCCTTGGACATAATCAAGAAAATAACTTCTATGGGGAATAGCATGAAATGAAGCCCTTGAATCTAACACCCAAGAATCATCAGCATTATTTGTTGGAAAAAGCAAGGACAAACAACTGAGAGGGGGGGTGGGGGTGAATCAGTTCTTATAGAAATATAAACTTTGCAAACTTAACTTAACTTTAATCTCAGATCTGATGAATAAACAATTAACCATAAGCAATTAACACATCAGAGAGACAAAGAACACCAATATTTTTTTTGTGGAAACCCTGTTAGGGGAAAAACCACGGTGGATGTCAATCCACAAGATTATACTCTGTTAAAAGTATAAAGGAGAATAATAAGGAGAATGCACATGCATTCAGGCTCACTGCCTAGAGCTCACTGCTCAATTACAAATAGAAGACTCACTGTCTTACATAAAGATTCAAATTAAAACCATCCAAAAATTTGAACTGAGAGAATGGCTTTTGTCCAAGCCTGATTACAATTCCAATTAGGCATAGTACTTCTACATACTTTTCTCAACCTTCAACACACTTGCTCTTCAATGATATTCACACTTATGCACACAAGAGCATAGAATGCATACTCAGCACACTAACCACACTTCGCATACTACTAGACTATCCACACAATTGCTTCTTATATATCTGCCACAAAGATTTCACCATAACAAAGTTGGCCAGAGGAAAAGAATATATTTTCAATGTTGGCTCAAATTCACAATTAAATTTTCAATGTGCACCCACCAAGGTCGGACACAACATAGTGGGGACCCAAATTCACTTCTCTGAAACAAGAATACTCCAATTAATCATGCCTCGAACATCCACAACACGCTAGCATCAACATCTCAGCCAAGAACAAGAAAAACCAAACATGCACAAGAAAATATTTTCAATCACGAGCTTCACCGGATCATGTGGACGTACCACAAGGATAGAGGATGAACTAGAGACATCTGAAAACACCAAGAAATAGCAGAGAGACATCCGCGACAACCGAGATAACCAGGAACATACAATCTTCACTTAGAAACTCTGACAAAGACCAGCAAAATACTGTCAGACCACAACTTGCACACAAATTCATGCGGACCTCTGAAAATTTTGGTAGATGATCTATACATACTCAAAATTAAACCCTTTGATCCACAACAACTAACCTTTTACGTGCATAAAATAATTCCTTTATGACCTACACAGTTTAGTATAGTTCCACTAGGAACCTGGAACACATTCACTTATAATTTTCTCAATATCCTTGACATATACAACACGTAGAACATCAAATGCTAATAGTGTTGACATCAATGACAACCACGTATCAGAACCACATCACACCATCCAAAAATTTCCCAACAATCTCCCCCTTTGGCATTGATGGCAACACATGATGTGAAAAATACCATCAACCCAACACACTGCACAATTGCTCTTCTCCTTGGAAATGTTTTTCATTCTGCACTTCTCCCCCTTAGATATTTATATTTTTCACATTACACTTCTCCCCCTTTGACATCAATGGCAAAGGTAACCATGACCTTTCCACACACATGCTTCGAACCATATCTTTGCACATCTGACTACTCCCCCTGAGTAGTAGCCACGAAAATATCAATCCAGATTAGAATATAGCAATGTAGCTCACGGATTGATGCAAACAAGTGCATCATTTAGTTCTTGTCTGGAGGGGTAACTACCCCTAGCATTCCTCTAAGATACTCAAAAGTATCTTTTGGCAATGGCTTTGTAAAGATATTTGCAATCTGTTCTTTTGTAGGCACATGCTCCAGTCTAACTTCCTTCTCATTCACTTTCTTCCTTAAGAAGTGAAACTTGATTGATATATGCTTAGTCTTCGAGTGTAATATGAGATTCCTTGATATATTTATTGCACTTGAGTTGTCACGGTATATTGCAATGGGTTCTTCATATATCACCTTAATATCTTTCAGCATTTGTTTCATCCATAGCACCTGAGTACAATTATTTGCAGCAGCAATATATTCTACTTTAGTAGTGGATAGAGAAATAGAGCTATGCTTCTTGCTTAACCAGGATACCAACTTCTTCCCTAGGAAGAAAGCACCACCACTAGTACTTTTTTTGTGATCCACATCACTAACCCAATCAACATCTGTGTATGCACACAGTGTAAGATCATTATCCTTTGAATACCAAAGTCCAAAATCAGCAATGCCCTTCAAGTATCTAAAAATTCTTTTGACAACAGTTACATGTGATTCTTTCAGATCAGCTTGAAATCTTGCAACCATGCATACAACATGCATAATATTTGGCCTTGTCTGTGTCAAGTAGAGTAATCCTCCAATCATTGATCTGTATCTGGTTTGATTTTCCTTAGGAGAATCATCATTTTGTGTCAACTTACATCCGGTCACCATGGGTGTACCAACCGGTTTGGAATCATCCATTCCAAACTTCTTTAATAGTTCTTTCACATACTTGGACTAAGATATGAAAATCCCTTGATCCAATTGTGAAACTTGCAATCCTAGAAAGAACTTCATTTCACCAATCATGCTCATCTCAAATTCATTCTTCATTTCATCAACAAACTTCATGCATAAATTATCATCTCCACCAAAGATGATATCATCAACAAAAACTTCTATGATTAACTCTTTATCATGATCTATCTTGAAATATAAGGTATTGTTAGCAGTACCTTTTGAGAATCCAAGCTTTAGTAGGTATTTGTCCAGTCTGGCATACTAGGCTCTGGGGGCTTGTTTGAGTCCATAAAAAGCTTTCTTCAATCTGCAAACCATGTCTTCCTCATCTATTAGCTGAAATCCATCTGGTTGTTCAATATACACTTCTTCTTCAAGTTCCCAATTTAGAAATGCGGACTTTACATCCATTTGGTAAACTTTGTAGTTCTTGTAAGCATCATAAGCAATAAATAGTCTTACTGCTTCAATTCTAGCAAAAGGGGAAAAGGTCTCTTCGAAATCTATACCTTCCATTTGAGAGTAACCTTTACATACCAGTCTTGCCTGATTTCAGACCACTTCACCATCTTCGTTCAGCTTGTTTCCGAATACCCACTTAGTGCCAATCACATTCTTGTCTTTCGGCCTAAGAACCAGTGTCCATGTGTCATTCTTTTCAATTTGTGATAGTTCTTTCATAGCTTCCAGCCAGTGTACATCTTGACAGGCTTCAGTGGCATTCTTAGGTTCAATCTTGGAAATCAGACAATATTCTTCAACAATTTTCTTTCTAGTTTGCACTCCTTTGCTCTTATCTCCTATGATTTTACTTTCAAAATGATTCAACTTTACATACCTTGGAGTTTTAGGACTTTCTTGAACTTTTGTGTTTTTTGAACTTTCTTGTGTAGTTGCACTTGACTGTGCTTCTTGACTGACTTGATTTACTGGAACAACTTGTGGTTTCTTCATTGGAACATATGGAATAATCTAAAGTAGATTTGGTGATTATGAATTCTTTCCTTGGCACATGATATCTTCATCTGAATCATAGTTGCATCTTCTGGATGATCTGACTAAATCCTCATCAACCTTGACATTTGCACTCTCAATTACTTTTCTCAGTATTTTTTTGTAGCATCTATATGCCTTGCTCTTTGTGGAGTAACCTAGGAAGATTCCTTCATTACTTCTAACATCAAACTTTCCTATGTCATCATCTCTTTTGATATAACATTTTCTTCCAAATATTTTGAAGTATTTGACGGTAGGCTTATGACCAAACCATAGTTCATAAGGAGTCTTACCAAAATTACCATTCACATTTACTCTATTCAAGGTATATACAGCAGTACTTACCACTTCACTCCAGTACATCTAAGGCACATTTCCTTCCACCATCATTGTTCTGGCAGCATCCAGAATTGTTCTATTCTTTCTTTCTACAACTCCATTATGTTGAGGGGTTCAGGGAGCAAATAGCTATCTTTTAATTCCATGCTATTCACAGTAAGTATTGAATTCTTTTGAAAGAAATTCTCCACCTCTGTCAGATCCCAGGCATTTTATCTTCAGACCTTTTTCATTTTCTGCCATGGCCTTAAAGCTTTTGAACTTATCTAATGCTTCATTTTTCTCTCTCAAAAAGGAAACCCAAATCATTCTAGAGTAGTCATCAATGACAAGCATAAAATATCTTTCTCCATGAATGCTCTTAACTCTAGAGGGACCACACAAATCAGTATGTAACAGTTCTAACACATTATTTGAGTGAAATTGCTTGCTTCGGAAGGAAACTCTAGTTTGTTTACCAATTTGACATTGTTGACAGATTACATTAGCATGCTTCACTAATTTAGGCATATCTCTTACTCCTTGAGTAGAACTTATCTTAATGATGTTGTCAAAGTTTACATTACACAATCTCTTATTCCATAACCAACTTTCATCTACTTGAGCAATTAAGCAACTACCATTAGCAGTATTCAAATGAAAGATGTTACCTTTAGTCTGCACACCAGTAGCAATCATGTTTCCAAATTTTCCACGAATTTGGAATTTTCTATCCTTGAACTATAGATCATATCCCTTGTGCACCATCTGTCCAACACTTAACAAGTTATGCTTCAGGCCTTCAACATAGAGAACATCATCAATATTTTCTTTACCAACAAGGCTAATAGAGCCTCTACCTCGAATCACACAAGCATTGTTGTCTCCAACTATCACAACCCCACCATCATACTCTTCTAGATTCACAAACTTGCTTTTGTCACCGGTCATATGATGTGAGCATCCGCTATCAATGACCCATTCATCTTTCTCCTCAACATGGGATGCAAGAGCTCTCTTTTCTTCAGTAGATTCAATAGGTTCAGGCTTATTTTCAATGGTAGAAATAAAAGCCCAATCATCCTCATTTCCAACATCTTTATCAGACTCATCATCTGTTATTGCTTCTTCAGCAAAGTAGCATTTATTCTAAAATCTAGGTTTTCTAGGTTTAGACCTAGGAGCTCTTTCAGGACATCTTGATGCAAAGTGACCTATTTTACTGCATGAAAAAAAATTTAATAGGTAATACATATTCATACTTACCTTTTCCTCTTCCTTCTTGTTTTGCAATGAGTGATTCCAGTTCTAGAACTTCTCTATCTTGATCTTCGATCTGTTTCATTTCTTCATCATATTTGGGTGCCCTTTTGGAGCTCTCTCCAAGACTATAACTTTGCCTGTAGCTTCCGGATATAGTAGCCTTGAATACAGATTCAGTCTTCGGTGTGGATTCACCAAATTCACTTATTTCAAAAGTAGCAAGCTTTCCTATCAATGTGTCTCTTGTCATCTTGTTTATAGACATAAACTCTTCAATAGTATGAACTTTCAACTTGTAGGAGGGAGGCAAGGATCTAAGTATCTTAGCCACAATTTCATCTTCACTTACTGAACCACCAACACATTTAATACCTAGCACTGTCTCATTTACTCTTTGCATAAAAGAAGTAATATTTTCATCTTCACCCATCTTCAAGTTTCCATACTTACCTTTCAAACTTTGTAGCTTAGCCATCTTTACTTGTGTATCTCCTTCATACAAAGTTTCCAGCTTTATCCAAATCTCATGAGCTATCTACAGGCCTACCACATTTTCCATCTTTGAATCTGTTAGAGCGCTCACCAATGCTTCAATGGCTCTAGTATTTCTTTATGCATCCTTGATCTCATCAGGACTGGAGGGTCCATTTGTAGGAATAGTGTATTGATTCTTTGTAATCTTCCAGATAGCATCTCCAATGCACTATAAATGAAATTGCATCCTAACTTTCCATAGTGAGTAGTTGGTGTCATCAAATATAGGGTTGTCCTTCTTGAATGTTGCCATCCTGGATCACCTCAAGCTGTTAGAATTTTCTTCAGAGGAACCACTTTGATACCAATTGTTGGAAAAATCAAGGACAGACAACTGAGAGGGGGGGTGAATCAGTTGTCACATAAATTTAAACTTTGCAAACTTAAATTTAATCTCAGATCTGATGAATAAACAATTAACCATAAGCAATTAACACATCAGAGAGACAAAGAACACCAAGATTTTTTTCATGGAAACCCTGTTAGGGGAAAAACCATGGTGGATGTCAGTCCACAAGATTATACTCTGTTAAAAGTATAAAGGAGAATAATAAGGAGAATGCACATGCATTCAAGCTCACTGCCTAGAGCTCACTGCTCAATTACAAATAGAAGACTCACTATCTTACATAAAGATTCAAATTAAAACCATCCGAAAATTTGAATTGAGAGAATGGCTTTTGTCCAATCCTGATTACAGTTCCAATTAGGCACAGTTTTTCTACATACTTTTCTCAACCTTCAACACACTTGCTCTTCAATGATATTCACACTTATGCACACAAGAGCATAGAATGCATACTCAACACACTAACCACACTTCGCATACTACCAAACTATCCACACAATTGCTTCTTATATATCCGCCACAAAGATTTCACCATAACAAAGTTGGCCAGAGGAAAAGAATATATTTTCAATGTCAGCTCAAATTCACAATTAAATTTTCAATGCGCATCCACCAAGGTCGGACACAACATAGTGGGGACCCAAATTCACTTCTCTGAAACAAGAATACTCCAATTAATCATGCCTTGAACATCCACAACACGCTAGCATCAACATCTCAGCCAAGAACAAGAAAAACCAAACATGCATAAGAAAATATTTTCAATCACGAGCTTCACCGGATCATGTGGACATACCACAAGGATATAGGATGAAATAGAGACATCTAAAAACACCAATAAATAGTAGAGAGACATCCGTGAAAACCAAGATAACCAGGAACATACAAACTTCACTCAAAAACTCTAACAGAGACTAGCAAAATATTGTCAGACCACAACTTGCACACGAATTCATGCGGACCTATGAAACTTTCAGTAGATGATCTAGACATACTCAACATTAAACCCTTTGATCCACAACAACTAACCTTTTACGTTCATAACATAATGCCTTTATGAACTACATAGTTTAGCACAGTTCCACTAGGAACCTGGAACACATTCACTTATAATTTTCTCAATATCCTCGACATATACAACACTTAGAACATCAAATGCTAATAGTGTTGACATCAATGACAACCATGTATCAGCACCACATCACACCATCCAACAATTTCCCAACATTATCAAATGAAAGAATCAAAGCATCCTCATTAGATTTGTTACTTACCATATTTTCCTCTTTACTACCTTCATTTTTGTCTCCTTTACATTTATGAGACCAACAATCTTTCTTTAAATGACCCAGCTTACCAGAGTACAAACAATCCTTCTCTTTGGATTGGGACCTCTTATCCTTTGATTTTCCCTGTGACTTCCCATGATGTCCATAATTCTTTCCTCTCTCCTTTGTTCTACCCCTACATTTTGTATTCAAAATAATGTTTGATGTGGATGAACCACCTGAGCTTTCCCTACGAATTTCCTCACTCAAAATCACACCAACATCATCAAATTTTAGAATATTTGAACCAAAAAAAGAATTACTAACTACCATTACCAAGCTATTCTAACTTTCAGGCAAAGAAAACATAATCAAAAGAGCCCTAACTTCTTCATCAAAGTTTACATTTACAAAAGTTAATTGATTGGTAACCATATTAAACTCATTTAAATGATCAACAACCGACCCACCTTCTATCATTAAATGAACGCTTGATAAGAAATACCTTATTCAAAGTGGAAGGATTTTCATATAACTTTTCTAGGGTCTGCATCAAATGTGTCGTTGTCTTTGCTATTGAAATATTAAACACCACCAATTGTGTCAAGCATAAATGAATACTTCCAAGTGTTTTTTTGTCCAGAGTATTCCAATCCTCATCAGGCATTGTTGATGATTTCTTAGCTTTCCCTTCCAATGTTCTCCATAAATCCTTCTAATAGAGATAGTCCTCCATATGCATCTTCCATAACTAATAGTTATGCCCATTAAATTTGTCTACCTTCAACTTACCCTTGTCTTTCATAACTCCCACTCAACTGTGAGACCTTCCTACAGAGGATAACTAAACACAACCCACTTTGATACCACTTGTTAGAGACTGGAGGCAATAAATTATCAATTAAATGGAGAAAAAATGTGAAAACACAGTACATTTATAAAACCCAAAAAAATGGACAATAAGAAGACAACACAAAGATTTAATGTGGTTCACCTAAATCCGAGCTACGTCCACCAATAGAGGGTCCAATATATATTAAAATTCCATCAAAAACCTTTACAAAGAGATGCAACAACATCGACAACTTGCAACAACGGTTTTCATCACATTTTTCAACTATTGTTTTTACACAACCTTTGCTATGGGTACCTATAGCACTTCCTACATTTTTTAGCCACACAAAATGTAAATTTATGCTAACATTTTTCACGACCTGTTGCCCACAAAACTTTTATCTAAGTATTGGAATATGTTCCCATGTATTTTCCCATTAATTACAAATGAAGCGTGGACATTGGTTTTGTCTCATGCACCCAATAGAACATTTTCTTTGGGCGGTTACAATAACTAAATGCAGTTGTATTCATTAAATATTATAACTTATCATTTCCAGCATTTCATAATTGTTTATAACTATTATTTTAAATACAAGTGCAGAAAAATATTTAATAGTGCAGCAAATTATTTAATAAAAATAATATGAAGATTTTGTGTCCAAGTCTGATTTGTCTCCAAAACACAACAATATTTAGAATTCACCCAACGTAAGATAGAAACTTTATGGTGTCTTATGAATAGTAGTATGATTTTAGGATTTGAATGATTTTTATATAGAGTGTATGTGGATGTCCACATTAGCGCAAGCTCTTAGCATCACCCTCTTGCGAGTCATTGATTCTTTGGGAATTTGGTAAATCTATTGATGCTAGCAGCTATGGTGGGCATATTATAGATCAATCCATTATTTCTTCTTGATTAATTTGAGGCCCATGTAAAAATGAGTCAATTCTCACAAGGGAAATTATGGCTCAATTTGTGCATAAAATTTTTAGCCAAATTCATAGCCTTACAATAAGCTTTGATAAAGAATTCTTGATTAATTGTAGTAAGAAAATCAAAATTGGGATCGTGGGCCTTACCACGTTGCGGGTTTTCGAGTGTGTGAGGTCTCCATTTTCGCAAGACCATCAATAGTGGACCTGTTAGCTTGCATGGACTATCCCATTATTTTTTTTCCTATTGCTATTTTTTGCAAGGTGTACATGATTATCGAACACTATTTGTAGTAGTTAGTATGTTGTGGGTGTGGGGAACCATTCTAAATCATCTCAAGCTCATAATTGCAAACAACCCATTGTGAGGATTTGGATTTGTACAAAGAATTAAGGTGGATCACAGTGTAGAAACTGTTTGAATATTTTGCTACCTATGTTGAACCATAGGCATATGTGCATTATAGAATCTTGTGTGTTGTGGAATCCCCATCGATGTGGGCTTTTCAAAAAGGTAGGGAATACCATTTTCTGGGGATTTATGGTACCTCCACTAAAGACCAAAAAGGATTATGATACACCCACAGTTCCATTTGAGGGTGTCTCTTGGATGCATGTCTTAGCTATATGCAGTCCTTGTATGGCTGAAGGCTATTGTATCCCTGCAAAATGAATATTTTCAAAAATATCTATAATATGGGCCACTGATTATCACGAACCCTAAATGATCAAGTTAATATTAAATTCTACTTAGCATTGCAATTGTGGGGGTCATCATACATTTTAGTTGTGTCCTCATTTGAGAGTCAAGGAAAATTTTAATCGATTACATTTGCAAGTAATTTAATTGAATGAACTCTTAATCAATGAAGGTGGTAAATTTTATATTGATTTGCATAAATCCACATTTTAAGTAAAGTCATTAATTTAATGGAGTTATTTTCTAATGTAAACAATATGGAATTTCAATTAGATTTTTTTGGGTTTTATGATTTTAATGGAAATTCTTAATGATGTTTTAAAGCAGGTCTAATCTTGTAAAGAAGATGCAAATTATGAAAATGTATCAATTTCGTTGTTAGATCTATGTTCACACTAACGACATTTCTCAAAAGTTTTGATGGGATGAGGGTCAATTGGTGAAAAGGGTGTTCCTACATATGAAATTGTTGTGTAGTTTTGAACACCATGCTTGAAAGTAGGGACCCTCTTTTGCTTTGTTTTGGTGTTTTGGCCCTTGGTTTTTGAGGTTTTGTTACCTTTGCATGTGCTTGAATGATTATCTTATTCATGCAAATTCCCCCCTTCTAGGAAGCACTTTGAAAATCTAATGTTTTGGACAATTTTTGGGTTTTTGGCTCTTTTTGGGAAAATCCACTCTTGGCGGAATTCCCTGGTTTCCTTTAAAACCCGGTGATGGTTGCTTTACACTATGATCCAGAGATTTTGGTCCTTCGCGGAATTCCGTCGTGACCGGATTTCTCTGAAATTCTGTCATCCTATCGGGTTTTCAGGTTTTGGTTTAGCCTGTCTTGTCGAATGCATTAATGCTCAGTGGTACGATTTCTGAGGCAAGTATTTAATCGATTTTGGGGAATTTTGGGCTATTATGTTTTATCATTTTCTCTCTATTGTTCAGAAGTGCTTGGTCCTGAGTGCTTGGCTTGATTTGGTGATTGAATTCATGATTTTTGAATTGGTGGTGATTTTCCTGGGTCATCTATTGTTTGTTGGGGCGCTAAAGATTGTTATCTTTCATTGTTGTAATCGAGTCTCACTTCATCAATGGTATGTCTTCATTGCTTTACTTTTAATTGTTGAATGTGAGTGATTCTTCAGCATCCTGAGTGTGCGTGGAGTTTGAATTTCTGCATGTTTGGGCATTGAACATTTGAAGTTAGGGTTGCTCAGTTTTGTTAGATTAACGATTTCAAGTGAATTTGTGAGCTTGTTTTTTTATTTCACTATGAGGTAGCTCGCTTGTGTATGCCATAAAGAGCCTTTTGAAAACCTAGCAATTGAGTAAGCTAAGCCCAAGCTTGTCTTGTGCATTCGTTGAAAAATTTTAGGGTTTCATGCTTAGGGCATCACCAATTCCTTTCGATTTGCTTTAGGATGAGCCTCAAATTTAAAGATGATCTATAGGAGGTTCAAATCATGCTAGTTTCAGGCCCAATATCCTCAAATTTGTGATCATTCAATCAATTTGAGTGAATTCGTGAGGAAACATCGACATTCGGGTTTTCCTTCAGCTTCGATATTTTCATTCGCTGGCAGATTTCCCTGATTTTTCGTTTTCATTTCTTTTTCCCAAAATGTGTTGTGGTCTGGAGTTTTTCCTGCTTCACAAATTTTTGTTCCCTCTAGATTTTCTTGAAATTTCCTTCATCCCTTCATTTTCCCAGAATTAGTAAGATATTGTTGTTTTCGCATAAATCTGTCTTAGGCAGAATTCTCTGAAACTTTGTTGAAAATGAAGAATTGAGAGATAACATGATTTATTAGCTGGCGATTGTGCATTGTATGATCAATTTGAACTATTTAAAGATGTATCATGTTGTTTCTTTGTTAATGGTGGTTGATTACATGATTATTTTATGCTTTTGTGTTTATTTCACTAGAATCCGCCTAGCTAGGAATTTCTCGAAATTCCTCTCTGGCTTAGATTCCGCAGGATGACTAAAAACCCAAACTTTGATATGATTAATTTTTATGAGGTTTTAGATCATTTTTCTTATCATTGGACTTATATTGAGGTTGAATGTGCCATTTTTTATTGTTACTTGGTTTCATGTGATCTTTACTATGGTTTCTTTGTTGGATGCAGGCTGAGTCAAGTAAGGCAGTGACAAGTGGAACCAAGGGTAGAGTGATGGATCCAAGTGCAGAGGGATCTTCTATTTCTGAGGCAGAAAGAATTAAAATGGATATCAAGAGAAAAATTCCTGAGAGCAAGCTTACTTCCGTCTGGTCAGAGGTAACTAATACAAATGTTGGACTATGGGATTATGAAGAGTTTAAGACAAGAATGGTAGCACATAACCTTCCTTTGTTGGCGAGAAGGACTTTGGAATTAGGATTGGAACATGTAACTGGATTCCCTCCTACAATACAGTGTTATGAATTGGTGCTCGAGTGTGCTAGACACTATGACAGCGGTACACAAAGGATAGTTGGTCCCCAAGGGATAATTGTGGCAAATCTAAGTCCTGTATCTATAGCCCAGACCTTTGACATGCCAGAAAAATATCATGTGGTGGCTTTTGATATGGATATGGCAAAGAATTTCTATGAGGAAGATACCATCAAGTCCCAACAGGTCATCAATTCTTGGTTAGAAAATCCTAAGTCCCACTTTTCAAAACTACCCAAGCAACTATTCAGAGCTAAATTCAAGGAGTACTATGATGTTATCACCCTTCTTAGTAGAGTGGTAGGGTTGAAGAGTGCTGACGTATTTGAGAATTGGATGTTCTATGTCATTGTGAGGATGGAGAAAAATATTAATTATCATTGGGAGGGTGTTATAAGTGTTATGATTCATGAACAGATGTGTAATATCCTATAGAAAAAGACCTTCACAATGACCTCCTACTTGGTTTATGCACTTGCAAGATTCCATCCATACAAGGGACTAAGTACCAGGGGTGTGTTTGGACAAGATGTAATCTATGAGGTCTATCCACAGCTACACCTGGGTAACTCGAGCTATAGGAGGGTGAATGGTGCATTCACCATGTACATCACCAAATTATTGCAAGGTGTAGAGCATGTAAGGATATATGACAATGCCAAAGAGCTGATCAAAAGGTATGGGGCTTGGTTCATACAGTTTCCCACCTTTTCATATATAAGGATAGATGGTTGTCAGAGGGCTCCATACAGACTTCCCAGGTATCCCACTGACCATGTTATACTTTTGGAGGTCACTAGGTAAATTTGTGATTTTGATGCAGTTGTGAAGAAATATAAACATAAAACTAGATTTGGAGGTGACTTCCCTTTGAGAATAGGAACTAGTGAGGCATGTCCTTCTATTAATTCAGCCAGTACTTCTGAGGAAGAAATGAGCACTCTTGGGTTATCCTTCCATTCCAAGAGATCTAGGTTTGATAGGACTAGAAAAGCACAAAAGAAGGCCAACAGAGAATATATCCACAAAGATAATATAGAGGACTACTGGGCCAATTGCATTGATGAATTTGAGATTAGAAAGAAGTTTTCCAGACTACCAGTGAACTTAGTCCGGTTATATAATGTGAAGGTCATTCCAGATCAAGTCGAAGATGATGGAGATTTGATTCAAGGCCATGACTATGAGGCTATGAAGGATAAATTAGTTGGAGAAATAGACTAGTTAGAGGAAGAGAAAACAAAATTAGAACAACTTATGACTCCAGTCATTAAGTATACAAAGTTGTGGCTCAAGCATAAGATGTGGGAGCTGGAAAGTGAAGGTGTGCAATGCACCTATGATTTAATGGGAGACTTGGAGTCTCATTCCACTTCTGAGGAGTTAGCTAAGCAAGATCCTAAGGGTAAGGGCAAGGTGAGTTCTCCTTTTAAGATCAAGATTAAAGATGCTCAGGCAGAGGAAGAACAGGAGGCAGAAAAACAAAGGAAGCCTATTGCAAAGAAGAGGAAACATGTTTCAAGAATGAAGAAGTCAGCAAAAGATGAAGCTAAAAAAGAGGATAATGAGGTTAGTGTCCCTGTGCCAAAGAGAAGAAGAATGGTAAGATTGTCATAGAAGGAAAAGGAAAGCTCCAAGGTAGGGGAGGAAGTTGGCCTACTTGTGATAAATGTAGAGAGCTCGGGAGAAAGGACACAGGTATATACAAGGAAATCAAGAACTCCTCCTAAGGATAGTGTGTTGAGGAAGGATCCCCCTCCAGTCACTCTTGATGCAAAACATGATGATACTCCTCCTTCCCATGAGGCTCACGATGAACCAGGTGAATCCAAAGAAGCAGAAGGTCATCAAGATATAGAAGGGGAAGAATTTCAAGAAGGTGAGCTCTATAGTGCTGAGGCAGAAATAGAGAGGGTTTTGCAGTCTCCCCTGGTTACATATGATGATTCACCTGCTAGAAGTGAAGAGGATAGACCTCCTTAGAGATAGGAAATTCTAGTTAGGACTCCATCATTGGTGCATGAAGAAGAAGAGCATGACAAAGAAAAAGAGGATAAAGCTGAGGAGATTCCTGAGAAATAGGATTTGAATGAAGATGCACCCAAGGATCAAAATGATGAAGTTGGGAAGAGTAAAGTACAATGTGAATCTACTATTCTAGGCTGGTTGGATAAGGAGTTAAAGAGCAAATAGATTATTGTGGATGACATCCCTCCTAATTGGGATGAGCTATTGGTGAACATAGGAAAGGGTAAAGGAAAGAAGAAAGCCAGGGTCATCTCCAAGATTGAGAGAGATGAAACAAATAATAGGGTGGTCCACATTGCTACTCTTGCTCTTGATAAGAGTAGGGATGATGTAACTGGAAGTGATTATAATGTGCAAACCATCAACCTAGGGCCTACTTCCATGGAACAAGAGATTGAAGAGTATGAAGGCTCTAGTGTTGTGATCTTGGGTAGGTTGAGGAAAGAAGTGCATACCAAGAAAGAATTGAAGGAGAATGAGAAATTAAAGAAGTACTTGTAGGACTTGATGAAGCCCTTGCAATCTATTAGCTCCTCATCTTCTGCTGCAAGTTTCCTGTCACAAGAAACCATAACAAAGCTGGAGAGAATGAAGACCACTACTCTTCCCACAACGAACTGGTTACAAGGGGTGCAAACTAAGGGAGATAATGCTATCAAGGACATCCTTTCAACCAGTGGAGATACTATGAGGTCAATAAATTGGTTGAAAGATGTATTGGCTCAAGATAAAGAAGATGTAGATCTCCTGTTGTAGAAAACCAAGACCATCATGGAGTATACTGAAGGTAAGTTGGTGAGTGATGGAATTCTTCCTTCCTCTAGAGCTGCAGAACCTTAGGAATGGTTTGAGGTTTTGCAAATCAGGCAAAAGGTTTTGAAGAAGGTGTATAAGAAGAGGAGGCAAATTGAAGACACCCTGACCAATATCTACAATAAATGCATTTCTTTCTTTGAGGTGATGACAGGGAGAAAGAAGTTTGCACCGAAGCATTTGAGCTTAGAATAGTTGAGAAAATGGTGGCGAGATGTATATTCTCCAACCAATGAAGATCTAGTTACTGAACATCAGTTGGATGATGCGACCACCTATATTGCAATAATGGATAAGTATCAAACCATGAAGGTGTAATGGGATAAATTGGAGCAGTCAAGAGAAGAAATTAAATCCATTGAGAGGAGAATTAAGGTTTTGAATATGCCACCAATAGTTGACTTGGACAGGGTACTTTTGATGGTGCATGATAGGGTGGAGCGAAACAAAGATAAAGGGGGAAGCAATTAGTGCACTGCTACATTAGAATTTGTGCTTCCCATTATTTCTCCTCTTCCTTCAAATGCATTGGGCCGAGCTTTGTTGGAGACCCCAGGCCGACCTGGATGGAATACTTGCATTTAATGTCCAC
>VDFB02303345.1:91142-106692 GCA_007258455.2 Sequoia sempervirens
GTGTACATTAGTGAATATCTTCCTAAGTTTGTAGCAAAGATCCATGTAGATAGCATTTGGGATCCCAACTCCATTAACAAATTTGAAGTGGAGTACCTGATGGGGAAAGGTAGATTGAGGAAAGTGAGAGGTAATTATAAGATGGTCATGAGGATTAATTGGAATACATTTTACAAATGGTTTTTATGTATATTGTAAATATTTAATTTTTAATCTTCAATATACATCAATTATAAATTAAGGTCGTATACTGTGGTATTTAACTAATTATACATCATTTGTGAATTTTAATTTTTTTTGATACAGTTGGTCTAGAGTGGGATGCACTACATTTGTACGTCGCCAACAATCTTGATTGGATGGTGGTATGGATTGAACAATGTCAACAATCTGGTCGCGCATTAACATGGGAAGGTGTGGCTTCATTGGTTAAAGAAGCTCATCGTAATGGAGATTTCAATGTTACACAAAGGGAAATTGATTTAGCATATGGTTTAAGAGATAAGCATGTACGTATAAATATATTAATCACCCATATTATTTAATTATTTTCAAGTATATTGATGTATATATATCTTGAGATTGTTTTCTTTGCATACATTAGGCCAAGAATAAATATGTTTATCAACTGACGATATTGCAATAATTTTTACATGTTTGACATATTGCAGGTGAAACACCACAAGGCTATGTGGTGCAATGGTCATAAATTTTGAATCAAAATGTTGGATGACATGAAGAAACTTGTGATTCTGGTATAATTGCAGTCTTTCAGGTGACTAATGTTTCATCTAGAAGCGACATACATCCAGAAGTCTCAGAAAATTGATACTATGGGATTTTGGATGATATACTTGGAAGGTGTGACTTTAAGTCTTTAAAATTAATTATGTTACGTCATCTATGATACGAGCCACAGCCTGGGAATGAAAATGATCTTGAAAGCTGTTATTGAACATGACAATGAATTTTACCATAGTTAATACAAAGGTTCGTCGGCGGCTGAAATGAGCCCTATGTTCTTCCAAGCCAATGTGGCGGAGTATTTTACTTTCCGGAGAGGTTCGAATGGCAAAGTTTGTGGCATTTGTTGTTAGACATGACCCAAGAGGAAGGCGATGAAAGTATAATGTGGTGGAAGAAGAAGATATCGAAGAACTAGAAAATGATGTAGATGATGATCAGGATCAACAGTTAGTTGATGATGTCCCTGACGAAGATATCGAAGAGGAGGAACTAGATCATGATGATGTGGGAGTTAATGTTCATGAAGATGATATCCGTGTGGATGAGACATTATCGAAACTGATATGATGATGATGATGATGATGATGAGACCAATCATACAATGTCGAGATCTAGATGAATGATCTGAGGACAAGAGTTGGATTAAGAAGAAGATCAATGACATTGAAATGTATAAGTTATGTGATTATATTATCTATTTGATATTAATTTATTGATAGAATTATATTTGACTTATGTGGTTACATAATTAATTCATGATGTTTTAATTTTATGTCATTACATAATTAATTTAATGATGTAATTTTTAATGTTTGAAAGGTCAAAAAATTAAAACATTTCAATAGTGATGTTAACAACCTTGAAATTAGTGTGTTTTATGTTTCATGTGATCATAAAAGATTAAAAATTCAATTGTAGAGGTGATTATTCAGTGGTTGATGTGTATGTTGGTTCTTTTTACAATGTAACCAGGTTTGTCCTCTAATCTACCTATGGAATTTCCAATTCCAATCAAAGGCAGCTCGAAGGACCTGGACCAACTGATGAGGACTTTAAAAGCCTCCTACACTTCGGGCTCTGCAAGACCCGGGAGGGTGATCCCTTAATGTGTTTACAACCTTTGCACCATTATTATAAACAACATTAACAATAGCAGATGATGTCACTTAATAGCTCAACACGATAAGATAACATCAACTAGAATTGGTTGTTCATAGACAATATCAACTATCTGGAGCGTGAGATAACTAAACACAATCCATTGTATAAGATAGTCAATGATTTGAAATTTGTAACAAGCTCTAGGCAAAGACAAACAAATACTAAACTACACTAATAATTACAACTTAGATCAGTGCCATATATCCATTACAGGAGTCGAATTCATAAGCATCTAGAGGTTTATAATAGATTTAATACATCACATATAAGATCCACGACAATATTGCATTACAATTTCATCGGTATGCATTCTATTTAAGACTATATCAAAATCCTTATACAGCACATATCGCCTATAATCCCATTCAAGCATTTCGATTAATTCCTTGAATTAAAGGTAAAATAGAATCATACACACCACAACGGTGAGATGGAGAAAACAACCCTTAGTTATTTCATTCAAAGTTCAGATATGCATGTACAATGGAGAGACATGAGCTCAAATTTTCATTTCAGCTCAAATGCTAGTACTGTTATACAACATTAAATCTCTATGAACTCAAAACCTATTATATAATGACTCAAAACCTAAATTGCATTTCTCTAAAACCATCAGACTTTACAATTCTCTCTGCCGAGCTTCACTAAGGGCACCGACAAAATTATCTAACTTGCTAACCCGTACTTTGGCCAGGAATCCTTCTTAGCAAAATGGAAAGAACAAACAAGCAGGGCGAAGGAAGTACACACAATCCTGATCGAATTGGAGCACTTGGTATTCCAAAATTGTTACAACATCCACCATCTTGAAAAATATTCGCGATTCATCATATCAGTTGAGGAACGTTGATGCAAAAAACCACAAGAAAACCGCACCGAGAAAGCCATCAACACAAAACTAGAACCGTTGCAACCACAACATCTGATCTGCCACCTGTTAGTAGTTCACTCATTTTACTCCTCCTCAGTCAAATATTTAGTTACCCAATTCTGGTACTCATCATTAGTCAGCCAGTCAAAATTAATTACCTCATCCGCCTTGGTATTATAAGGTGTGTATTTTACCACTACCTGATTCACATCACTTTCAAAAGATTCCAAATATGAGCTGGTACTAATGATTTTTGTCCTTACGGCTCACCAGCAAATCATAGTGCAGTCATCCTAGGGTGTGAATTGATTTGATCATTGATGGTCTCACTTGCTTGATCACGCCATTGTTGAAATGACCGCAGTTTTCCCTGCTCATCAATTTATATCGGGGTAACAATGTGTGTTACCCCAATCATTGAAATTCTTCACCAGCTCCCTAATCTTCCTACTCAAGTCATTTAGTAAGGTCTGAAAACCTTGCAATGATTTTACTAACACATGAGTAGGATTTAATGATTGTGGCCTATTATTTATATCAAACCTTGAGGCCTTATACATAATATCCAGATCACTGGCCCTAGGGATCCAATTTTCAATTATTGGTATCACTACTTCCTGATCCCGTATCAATATTCTTTATTGCTGCTAACAGCAAAGAATATAAAGAATGTATAGATAGCAATTTTCTATCAACCTTTTCATTTAAATGCCTCAAAACAGTAGTAACAATTTCCTTTTGCTTTAAGAGAGATCCCTCCTCACTTTTCTTTAATGATGCCTGAAATTCATCAATTTTTTGCAAGAGCTGCTTCTTTGTAGGATCGACACAGCACTCTATTTCTTCTTCAACTTCCTCTAAAGAAAGGGTGAGGATAGGATTTTGACTAGGAGATCTTGGTGTGGAAAAAATTGGAGAAGCAGAAGGCACTGACCCTACTGTGGAAGGTAATGTACTGATTCCTAGAGCACTTGATTTCTCCCCAATCTGCTTATACCTAAACCTCTCCACTTTAGTTTACAACTCAACATTTTTTTGCTGCATCTTGTTATACTCCTCAATCAAAAGGTTATATTTTTCCATTAAGCTCTTCCTTTCAGCTTCCTCCCTTTCAACAGTCTTTTAGGCTAATTTGGCCACATTCACCGTCAAATTAGTGGCCTTGGTGGTTGAGGTCTCTGAAGCTCTCTTTATTATCAATTCTCCCTTGAAATTTGGATTAATATCAAAAAATCTAGTTTTCTCCCTTGTGGGGCCAATGCCCAAATTGCCAGAGTTTCATATTCCTCACTGAAAGCAAAGTTTTGCAATGTTGCCTTGACCTCTTCTTTAGAGTCTTGAAAGGGATTCTTAGACTTCATAATAGCATTAAAGGCTACTGCATCTACAATGTCCCATTCAGGCATAATTAATACACTAGCCTGACTCACCAGTTTTCTTCCTTCTTCAGGAGTGATGTTCTTGAATTCTTCCATTAATTCAGCTTTTACCTCCTCATCATTCTCCTAGTCTGACTTGTCAAGCCTTAGTTCTCTTCTCTGCCTACATTTATCTTGATACTCTTCAAACTTCATCCTCCATACCAATTGCAAGAATACAGGAGTTTTTACAAATGTATTGTCATCTAGAAACTCCTTGCATGCCTCCATTCTTGCATCTTGTACACTTTTACCTTTCATATCTAAATCAGATAAAACTAATTCAGCTGGCCTAAGAGGGGAAGACATACCAACTTGCATGTCTTGATCAATAACAATAATCTCATCCATCAGATCCTCTTGTGGTTGATCAATTCTTTGCCTCTTAGGGCTTGGCTTGGATGGTGGCGATGAGGGATTGTCTTCTGGTGATGATTCTAAATCAATAATTTTGATTTCCCCAGACACTTTGAATTTTGGACTTGGTTGTGGAGGCACTTTCATAATCTATTTTCCTTTTCTAACCACTTCTTCTTCATCACTGCTATTATCCTTTTTCCTCATGTAAATGGGCCACCTTTCCATAGGCTGGTATGCTAGCCTTATTTCAATTGGTCTAGCACCTTGCTCTTGTACACCCAGACTCAATTCTAAATTTACCTTTTTTTTCCTCAATGTGCACATAATTTCCTTGAAATTTCCCATCAAAAAATCAATTTTCTTATGGTGGGGACTGAACTCCAACAGTGGATCATATTTCGGATCCATTTTGTGCACAACATCTAGTAGCTTACCATAAGCTATCCATTTCTCCTTGTTCAACTCCTGTCTATTCAAATCAAATTCTTTTCTAATCAAGTCTTCAGGGAAATCAAACTCATGCACAAATTTTCCAGCTTTTATTCTTTGTCTGAAAAGAGCAAAGAAACCCTCAGGATCATGTTGCCACTTTGGTCCACACCTCAAATGGTAATCATCAAAGAAATTATCAAAATGCGTCAATCCTCCCTTTGAAAATACAAAATCAGACACCACTGTATAATCTAAGAAAAATCTTCCCTTACCCCTTCCAATGAAGTTGTGCTCATGAATACAACCTATCTGCCACATAACTTCTGCAAATCCCACTCTTAGTGGCACATTGTATGGTAGTATATGAGGGGCTCCCTGAAAACCATATACTCTCAAGACAGTGTTGAATGGGTATGGGATAATGTCACCCTAGTTATGGTAAACCTTTGATTCTGGCTTCCTCTCCTTTGGCCTGAAGAAATCATGTAATTCCTCAGGGATCCTAAGTATATTCACCATTAATCTAGCCCTTAATCTGGAAGCAAAAAAATTATCAAATTGCACATAACTAGTGCTTTCCTTATTACAAGATAAATCTGCAGCCCATATATGTACTGACAATCTTTCTCCATCAACTAATTTCCTTAATTTCATCATCTCAGAGAAAAAGTCAACATTCTTAAACAAAAACATATGCATTAGCATGAATACCAAAAGAATTGAGTGTCGGTATCATTTTTTTCAGCTTTGACAGTCCTTCATGCATCCTCTCAGCCAAGAAAGAAGTGAAGTCATAGGTCACAAAGAAGTTAGGGTGTTGTATTTGCACCCCCATGAACATATAAGCAATGGGAATTACCATACTAGGACTAAAACCCAAAATCTGACATAAAGAATAGAAAGTGGCCAAGAAATAGTTTGCAAAACAATTTAATTTGAAAGGTTCCTGGTCACTGGGGCTGATATGAAATTTTGAACCTCCTTCCCTAGCCAGATGAGGTGGAAGCAACCTTGCTATAAAAAGATATTTCAGCTTTGCATACTCCGGCTTTATTTCTTCAAGGTTTATAGGAACCAAGTCATCGCTCGGTTCACTCAAGTCAAAAATATGTTGGACTTCTTATCTGTTAATGCTCAATAGAACCTTTCCATCATTGTCCCTAATTATTCATGTAACAGGGTCATATCTTGCAGCCACTGCCCTAAGCAGGTCTACATCAGGGAATACATTTGGTACCACCAGCTTCCCCATATCATACATCCATCCATTTGAAAAAGGGTGAGGAAAATTCCTCTATCTGTACCACAATCTAAATAATTCCAAGCCAATGAGGGGAACCCCAGCATCAGAAATGTTGGAGCAATTATACACTAACCCTTCCCCCAAGATTTTCCCTCGCATTAGGACCAATCCCTTCCTCCTATCATTCATTGACAAGGGAAATTGATCCAGGAAATCATCATACAGGTTTCGTTTCAAATATTTAGTCTGGCCAGAATGTTGCTTGGGAGGTGCCATCTCGGACAAACTAGGGCTTCTTTACAACGTTATAATTCAGATAGCTAGGACTAACCAGAGATAGAAAATTACAGGACAAAACACTGCAATTTCTCATAGCTATAATTAAACTATAGCCCTAACACATTCATCAACAAGCTCACAGCACATCTAGCTAATCCTTTCCCAAATTCAAATGCAAAATGACTGGGAGGCATAGAAAATAAACTCGCGGCTTTGTTTGCAGAACTCCCAAATTTTGGCTGCAGAAACTCGCAATTCTACCTTTGGCTCTAAAAATGCTCCACGAAATAGTTGAATGCTTTGTGATACAGACCAAGTACGAAAATTGATTTTATTGTCGATCAAATCACGCCAGCAAGTGTCTCATCCGCCATTAAAGCTCAATTTCACGCTACACGAACGACTCCAACCATATTTGATGTAGATTTAAATTTGAGCCGTCGATTCTTCAGCTTGATCAAATCATCGACGACCACCTTCAAAACAAGCTGACACAATTTCCAACATAGTGATAAGGGGCCCACCTTACCATACACTATGAAGGAATTCCATGTGGCAGTTGCCCGTGATATCGCAATCCTGAAACTTTTAATCGTGCGATGGCAGGCAACCGTTGATCCTAAGCATCAATGATCTTGTTCCTTTAACACAGTCGTCAACCATGTCGTCAACCTTCCAATAGCTTTTCCAGTGAGATTATAACATATCTGTTAATTTAGAACATGTGTGTCTCGAGAACACTTTAGTAATCCACCCCTTAATACATTTAAAGTTGGCTAGTGTTTCCTTTACTCTTTAGGCTTCATTGGATGAGACACGTGGCGCCCGCCCGTGATTTCGCAATCAACCCAAGCACCATCACGGGATGGTGGGTAATGGCTCAAATCAAATGGTAGTTGGTCAATGATAGCGCAAATTTGATCTCCCGGATAGGACACATGGTGCCCGCCCGTAATTTCACAATCCTTCAATTCCCGATCACGGGATGGCGGGAACTGTTGATATCTATAGGAAATAGATCAACGACAGCACTAAATAAACCCTTGCAAAATAAAACATTCATTAAAAGGAGAAGTGGGAATTACTAGGTGGACGACAAACAACAACATAAGTTGTTTTAAAAATGATGAAGCACGGGGTTATCCAAGACTTAGGGAAAAATAAAACCCAGCAGAGGAGATAAAATTAAAACAAAGGGGCCTGGCCTAGATGAGCCGATAAGACATAATTCATTTTAAAACCCTTCAAAAAGGTAACAACGAAAAAGATCCCAACACAGGCGTAAAGTAAACATAAGGGTTTTACATATAGGCAAAGCTAAAACCCCAACCTTAGGAAATTTTCAACACCATGAAAGACCGGAGACATAAGGCAGGGCATGAATGACAAACAAGGAGAAATTTTTTGAAGCTCCATCAGTTCAAAGGCCTTTAAAAGGCATAAAGTGATCATTGTAATGGTTGTTGATGGTTGAAGATTTAAAATACAAGCTCTTGACATTCGAAAATCTGTGTTTTTCTTCAAATTTTTTATATTTTTCCTGTTATGCAGCACTATACGGTCATATGCAGCCATATTTTGATGCGACATCAATTCCAGGTCATGAAGATATGTGTTAGCTTTGATTTGAATCTGATTTGAAGGCTTAAGGTGTTGATTTGAGTTAGAAAGCTTCATTTCTTTGCATACAGCCCGGTTACCTTGTTTTTGAGGGTTTTATAGTCGAAACATGATATAAAGGGGCTCTTACACTTTTTGTGATTACTGTAGCTTGTGTAAGAGGCCCCATGGATATTGTTGTAATTGTAGGATGCATGAATAGAGCGTAGGATGATAAATAAAGAAGGTATAGTTGTTGTCCTCAAGAGTTTTGTGAAGAAAAACATGTGAAATGAGAGGTTCAAGCCTAGGTTTCAACAAAACATGTATGGGAGATCTGATTTTATAAATTTTTATCCATGTGTAGACCTAATGGGTTGTTTTTGAACACTGAATATAAATGATATACATACACACACAAACACACGCACATATATATATATATGTATATATATATATATATATGTATATATATATAAATATGTATATATATATGTATGTAGTATGTATATGTATTTTTAAATGTAAATGTAAATGAAATTACTGGATGCTCTCCTAGAACAATAAATGCAACTTATCATTAAAGAAATCTATATCTATGTATATAAATGTGTATTTCTAAATGCAAGTGTAAATACAAAGATCATATAGTTTTGTAGTGTTATAGATACAACATATCCATAAATTAATGTAATTGAAATTCTAAAGTCTTCAACACATATAATATGAAATTAATCAAACTATTAAACTACATGAGAAATAAATGAAAACAGTAAATGCATATGTATGTGTATTTGCAAATGTAAGTGTAAAATAAATAAGAATAATGAAAATTATAAAAGAATACAAGGAAAGGTTTAGAGTTTAGAGTGGGAGAGAGATAGAGGGTAGAGGATTTAAGGGTTAATGGTTTAGGGTTTAGGGTTAAAGGTAGAGGGTGTTGGTTTGTTTTTTACACTATAACCAGGTTGGTCTTCTAATCTACCTATGGGATTGCCAATTCCAATCAAGGGCAGCTCAAAGGACCTGGACCAACTGATGAAGACTTTAAAAAGCCTCCTACACTTTGGGCTTTGCAAGACCCGGGAGGGTGATCCCTTAATGTGTTTACAACCTCTGCACCAATATCATAAACAACATTAACACATAATAGATAATCCCATTGAATAGCTCAACACAATAGGATAATATCGAATAAAATTGGTTGTTCACCAATAATATCAACTATGTGGAGCATGAGATAACTACAACACAATCCATAGTAAAATATAGTCATTAATTTGCAATTTGTAGCAAGATCTAGGCAAAGACAAATAATTATTGAACTACACAAATAAGTACAACTTAGATCAATGTCATATATCCATTGCAGGAGTCAAATTCATAAGAATCTAAAGGTTTATGGTAGATTTAATACATAACATATAAGATCCCTGACAATATTGCATTACAATTTCATCAGTATGCATTCTCACCCAATACTACTTATCAAATCCTTATACAAAACATATCCGCCTATAATCCCATTAAAGAATTTTCATTAATTCTTTGAATTAAAGCTAAAATAAGGATTATACACACCACAACAGTGAGATGAATGAAACAACCCTTAGTCATCTTATCAAAATTCGGATATGCATGTACAGTGGAGAGACATGAGTTTGAATTTATCATTTCAACTCAAATGCTAGTACTGTTATACAACATTAAATCCCCATGAATTCAAAACCAATTATAGAATAACTCAGAACCTAAATTGTATTTCTCTCTAAAACCATCGGACTTTAAAATTTTCTCTACAACTTCACCTAGACTCGACCAAAAATTATCTAACTTGCTAACCCGTACTTCTGGCCTTGAAATCCTTCTTATAGAAAATGAAGGAGCAAACAAGCATCGGGCCAGAAAGTACACATGTCACCAGCCAAATGAAGCATTTGGTGATATTCTAAAAATCGTTACAACATCCATCACCCTAGAGAATATTCTTGTTCATCATGCTAGCAAAGGAAAATTGAGGCAACAACAAAAAACCACAAGAAACCCACGCCGAGACCGCCATCAAAGAAAAACTAGAGGTCGTTGTAACCGCAACATCTGATTTACCACCCATTAGTAATTCATTCTTTTATTCCTCCTCAGTCAAATATTTATTTACCCACCTCTGATATTCTTCATCAGTAAGCCAGTCAAAATTAATTACCTCATTCACCTTGGCATTATAAGGTGTGTATTTTACTGCTACCTGATTTGCATCTCTTTCAAAAGACTCTAAAAATGAGCTGGTACTAATGATTTTATCCATACAGCTCACCAACAATTCATAATCTGAGTCATCACAAATTAATGTAATTTGATCATTGATGACTTCACCTGCCTGAGCCTGCCACTGCTAGAATGACCTGATTTTCCCCTGCTCATCAATTATATCAGGTAACAATGTGTTACCCCAATCATTGAAATTCTTCACCAACTCCCTAATCTTCCTACTCAAGTCATCTGGTAAGGTTTGAAAGCCTTGCAATGATTTTACTAACACTTGAGTAGGCTTTAATGATTGGGGCCTATTGTTTGTATCAAACCTTGAGGCCTTATACATGACATCCAGATCACTGGCCCTAAGGATCCAATTTTCAATCAATGGTATCACTACCTCCTGATTCTTATCAATATTTTTTATTGCATCTAATAGCAAAGAATATAAACAATGTATAGATAGCAATTTATTATCAACCTTTTCATTCAAATGTCTTAAAATAGTAGTAAAAATATATTTTTTCTTTGAAAGAGATCCCTCATCACTTATCCTCAAAGATGCATGTAACTCATCAATTCTTTGCAAGAGCTGCTTCTTTGTAGGATCAACAGAGCACTCTGTTTCTTCATCAATTTCCTCTAAAGAAGGGGTGAAGGCAGGATTTTGACTAGGAAACCTTCGTGTGGAAACAATTGGAGAAGCAAGAGGCACTAACCCTGCTGTGGAAGGTAATGTACTGGTCCCTGGAGCACTTGATGTCTCCCCAATCTATCTATACCTAAACCTTTCCACCTCAGTTTGCAACTCAACATTCCTCTATTGCATCTTGTTGTATTCTTCAATCAAAAGGTTATACTTCTCCATTAGGCTTTTCTTTTCAGCCTCCTCCCTTTCAGCAGTCTTTTGGGCCAATTTGGCCACATTCACAGTTAAACTAGTGGCCTCGGTGGTTGAGGTCTCTGAAGCTCTCTTTATTATTAATCCCCCTCTAAAATTTGGATTAATGTCTATAATATTTGGCTTTCTCCCTTGTGGGGCCAATTCCCAAATTGCCAAGGTTTCATACTCTTCACTGAAAGCAGAATCTTGAAGTGTTGCCTTGACTTCTTCAGATTCTTGCAAGGGATGCTTGGACTTCATAATAGCATTAAAGGCCACTGCATCTACAATGTCCCATTCAGGCAGAATCAATACACCAGCCTGACTCACCAATTTTATGCCTTCCTCAAGAGTGATGTTCTTAAATTCTTCCATTAATTCAACTTTCACTTCCTCCTCATTCTTCTATTCTGACCTGTCAGGTCTTAGTTCTCTTCTCTCCTTACATTTATTTTGATATTCTTCAAACTTCATCCTCCATACCAATTGCAGGAATACAAGAGTCTTTACAAATGCATTGTCGTCTAGAAACTCCTTACATGCTTCCATTCTTGCATCTTGTACACTTTTTCCTTTCATATCTAAATCAAATAAAACCAATTCAGCTGGCCTAAGAGGGGAAGGCATACCAACCTGCATGTCCTAATCAGTAACAATAATTTCATCCATCAAACTCTCATGTGGTTGATCAGTTCTTTTCCTTTTAAGGAAAGGCTCAGATGGTGGTGATGGGGGGCTATCTTCTGGTGATGACTCTAAATCAATGATCTTAATTTCCCCAGGCACTTTGAATTTTGGACCTGGTTGTGAAGGCAACTTCATAATTTGCTTCCCCTTTTTGTCCACTTCTTCCTCATCACTGCTGCTATCCTTTTTTCTCCTATAAATGGGCCACTTTTCTGTAGGCTGGTATGCTAGCCTTGTTTCAAATGGTCTGGCACCTTATTCTTGTACACCCAAACTCAGCTATAAGTTTACTTTTTTGGTTCTCAAAGTGCCCATAATCTCTTTGAAGTTCTCCATCAGAAAAACAATTTTGTTATGGTGGGGACTGAACTCCAACAGTGGATCATATTTCAGATCCATGTTGTGCATAATATCTAATAGCTTATCATAAGCTATCCATTTCTCCTTGTTCAAATCCTACTTATTTAGGTCGAACTCATTTTTGATCAGGTCCTCAGGAAAGTTGAACTCATGTACAAACTTGCCATCCTTTATTCTTTGTCTAAAAAGGGTAAAGAAACCCTTAGGATCATGTTGTTGCTTTGGACCACATCTCAAATGATAATCCCCAAAGAATTTCTCAAAGTGCACCCAGCCTCCTTTTGAAAAGGAAAAATCAGATACCACTGTATAATCAGGGAAAAATGTTCCCTTACCCCTCCCTGTGAGGTTGTCCTCATGGATGCAACCTATCTGCCACATAACTTCTGCAAACCCCACTCTTGGTGGCACATTGTATGACAGTATATGAGGGGCTACTTGAAAACCATATACCCTCAAAACAGTGCTGACTGGGTATGGGATAATGTCACCCCAGTTATGGCTAACTTTTAATTCTGGCTTCCTCCCCTTCAGCCTGAGGAAATCATGTAATTCCTCAGGAATCCTAGGTACATTCACCATCAATATAGCCCTCAATCTGGAAGCAAAAAAATTATCAAATTGCACATAACTAGTGCTTTCCTTGTTACAAGATAAATATGTAGCCCATATCTGTATTGGTAACCTTTCTCCATCAACTGATTGCCTTAATTTCATCTTCTCAGAGAAGAAGTTAGCATTCTTGAATAAAAACATATGCATCAACATAGAATACCAAAATAATTGAGTGTCGGTATCATTTTTCTACAGCTTTGACAGCCCCTCATGTATCCTCTCAGCCAAGAAAGAAGCAAATTCATATGTGACAGAGAAGTTAGGGTGTTGTATTTGCACCCCCATGAACATGTATGCAATGGGCATCGCCGCACCAGGACTGAAACCCAAAATCTGACATAATGAATAAAAAGTGGCCAGGAAATGATTTGCAAAACAATTTAATCTGAAAGGTTCCTGGTCACTGGGGCTGATATGAAATCTTGAACCTCCTGCCCTAGCCAGATGAGGTGGAAGCAATTTAGCTCTAAAAAGAGACTTCAAATTTGCATATTCCTGCTTCATTTCCTCAAGGTTGATAGGCACCAAGTCCTCACTTGGTTCACTCAATTCAAAAATATGTTGAATATCATCTTTGTTACTTCTTAACCAAACCTTTCCATCATTATCCCTAATTACCCGTGTGACAGGGTCAATTATGCTTAGTGGTCAATTACGATTAGATTTAGTGTTCAATTAGGGTAAGGGTTAGATTCCAAATAGGGTTAGGGTTTAACTAGGGTTAGGATTAGAATAGAATAAAGTTTTGTGTTTAATTATGATATCTAGAATTTAGTATAATTTTCGAAAATGAAATGATTTGGACACAAAGAAAAAAAATAGAAAAGTTGATTTTATATAGATCTTATTTCTTAATTTATTCTAAAATTCTAATTAATAATTGTTTAATTAATATAAAATGAATATTTAATTTAGTTTAATTTAATTGTATTAGATAATTAATAAAACTGAATAGATAATAAATATTTTATGGATTTTAAAAATTAGAAGGGTTAGGATTATAATTCTATAACTAAAAGTAATTCTAATCTTGTCTTTCATGATGTGCTGCAAATGCTACTAGCATATATATATTATTTATTAATATATACAAAATATGCCAAGAGATATCTTTGTCGAGGCACCTATTTTATAATAGTACAATAGACGCATCAAAAGGATATCTCTCAACATATTTTAAATATATTATTAATAAATAATATATATCCTAGTGAGTATTTAATAAATAAAATAAAATAAATATATAAATTTTTTACCATAATACTCGTTTCCAAGGAGATCCACATGGCGCCCGCCCTTGATATCACAATCAATAAAGAACTCGCAACTTTTGATCGCGCGATGGCAGGAAACCGTGGATCTTAACCATCGGCAATCCTATTCGTTCAACACAGTCACCAGCCTTGTTATTAACCATCGAGCACCTTTATACCAAGATTATAACATCTCCGTTGATTTAAAACATGTGCATCTTATAACTGCTTTAGTAACCCGCGGCATAATGTATTAAAGACGCATCAAAATATGCATCATTCATTCGGCTTCACCGGATGAGACACGTGGCGCTCACCCGTGATATCGTGATCAACTGGTGGGGTCATCGCGGGATGGTGGGGAACGGCTGAGATCACACGACGATTGATCTACGGCCATGCGAGCTTGTCCCTCTGCAAAATAAAAACATTTATTAATGGAGAGGGCCCAGTAGTCATGCGGGGTGCAAAATAAAATAAAAATTATTAGGGGAGAGGGCACACTCAATCATGATGATAATACCCAGTATTACCACATATTTATACTATATATTGTAAATAAACAGTCCAAATGTAAATAAAGAAAAAACCAAATGTTGATAAAAAATGGACCCATACTTGAACACATGAGAACCTCTAAATGTTATATGAAAAAAACATAAATACATTTATGAAGAAGTGAAATAAGTATTTTTTTGTTTCAAATAAAATATCACAACTCTCCACTATAAGTATATCATTTAAAAAATAAAATGCTCATTTGATAAAATAAGACACTCATTTAAACAAGTATTGTTATCATAGTGAAAAAATATTGTTCTTATGTGTGCAACAATTGGGGTAGCAATGTACAAGCATTGGATAATTTTATATTAATAGTTTGTCCTATCACAAATATAAAAGGTGAGCACAATAAATAACATGTATTTTCCCATTAAATGTGAAGGATTTTCAAAAGTTTTAGTGTTCAACTATTGGTCCATTTTTGTTCAGTATAAGTTGTATTTTAAATCATTATGTGTTGTTTTTATAACAACAAATAGATTTTGTGTTCAACTATTAGTCCATATGTGTTGAATATAAAAGGTAGAGATATCAAATATTTATGGTTATCAATAAGTATTTGGTCACTTAGGTTGTATATTAATTTTAATTTAAATAAAAATATCGTATTCTACAAAAGCAACAAAAGATATTTTTGGTTCAACTATTGGGGGTTCCATGATTAAGTTTGCTCGAACCTTTAAAAGTCAAATTTTGGAGCACTTATCAAAAGATCTACAGATGTGGCTGAGGTTGCATGATGAGTTTAAGCCTCCAAACTTAGTTATAGATAAATAAGAGACAGTCTACATTTTCAAAATAGAAGGTTCCTACGATATACCGGTC
>VDFB02303346.1:0-19378 GCA_007258455.2 Sequoia sempervirens
ACCTATATTTAATGAAACTTAAAAAACAGATAGATAATAAAACCAAAACATACTAAAATTATATTCATTGGATAGCTCGTTCTGAAGGCTACTCAATTCCAAGTTTGGTTTCTAAATATTCCCCCATTTTCATCCCCAACCGGAGCTTGAAAGCATAAAATTTTAGGTTTTTTGTGTGAACAAATTAAAAAATTAGGGAAAAAGGGGGTTCGCTAGAACCAGGGGGGTTCTAGCGAACCCCCAGGGTTCATTCGAACCCCCACTAATATGCATTTTTCCTTTGTTTTTTGGGCATGAAATGTGGGCCCAATAGTTAATGGGTTCGCTCGAACCCTAGTTCGGTCGAACCCCTTTATGGTTTGGTCGAACATGTAGGTTCATGCGAACCCCTAAAACCAATTTTTTTGCCATGGGGTCATTTTTTTCTCAATTTTCCTTCCTCCATCAAATTGTAAACCACTATTATGGCTTCACCCATTATTATATTTATTTTTTATTTCTTGTGAATGTAGGTTTTTCACCAGAAATCAAGCTCTCTATTCCGCACATGTGGAAAAATAGAAGATTATCAAAAAGAAAATTTGAAAAATATGAGTGCACTATATATTGAAGTTTTTGATCCAATAAAAGAATTAAAGTTGAATTTCGACACATACAAAAAAGTTATGTGTTATACAGTCCACTTATGTGTGAATTGTAATTGGTTTGACTTCGAAACTTGATTAGGGAAAAAATATTCAATAAAAAACTATGGAGAAAATTGAAAGCACTAGATATCATAGTTGCAAATCTAAATTAAAAAAAAAAAGAATTTTATCCTTCATGGAAAAAAAGTTATGTGTTATATAGTGAGCGTCACTCCTTAAAAATGGTGTTTACTGAAAAAAACTAGTTTTCAAAGGAGATGGAAAAAGAAGTGCAATCTGATTCCAATTTTTTTGAAAAAAATATGTTTAGAATCTATAGAAAAAATTCCACAAATCACTAGTTTGCATCATATTCAAATTCCTCACGGTTTAGCCGCTATAGGTGCTTGAAAGTGAAGATTTAGTTAGAAAAAATCAGTTCAGTGTCCAGTTTGGCCAAAAATTGTAAACTAGTATTGTGGGATCACCCATATAGGCAGAGGGGACAGATAAATGCAAGTAGATTATGAAATTTTTTTGCATCCTATGAGGTGTGAAAACTCATGTCATTAAAGGATCAACCACCTTATCCCTATGTAAAGTTAAGCTAGTGTGAAGAGGATTTTAGTGGAGAACTAGCTAAGATGAACTAGTTAGATAAAGTACCCCTTTCACACTAACAACCCCCCTTAAGTGCAACTTAGGAAGAAGTATACAATACAAAGATGAAAATATGGGTCTTGACTACTAGGCCTAATGAGGTACCCATGTACATAATAACCTCTCAATGATAAAGAAGGAGAAAACCTAGTGGGAAAAAAACTCCTTCCCATGAGAGGGTGAATGAAGAAGGTCTAAGTGACCCCCCAAGAAGAGATGTGCATCACCCCCAAGAGAGACCAAAGATGAACATACTTTCTCTCAGTGAAGGGTTTGGTGAATATATCTGCAACTTGATCTTTTGTAGGATAATATCTCAAATCAATGACTTGCTCCTGAATCAGCTTCTGAAGAAAATGCATATGGATCTCAATGTATTTGGTTCATTGATGATGGGCTAGGTTCTTCGAGATCTAGATGGAACTCTGGTTGTCACAATAGATGACTGGTGGCTTCAAAAATGTGATGCCAAGTTCAGTGAGGATATTTTGAAGCCAAACAACCTCAATGGCAACATTGATAGCTCCCTGATACTCAGCCTCAATTGAAGAAAGAGCAATGGCATGCTGCTTCTTTCTCTTCCAACAAATGGGGCCAGAACCATAGTGAAATTTATAATAACTAGACGTGGACTTGTGATCATCAATATCACCAGCCCAATTAGAATCCGTGTATCAAAAGTAACTACTTGTTCCTGCTGCAGAGTGAATCCTTGGATGTAGTGCAAGATGCGTTTGGAAACTTTCCAATGAAGTTCATGTGGTTCCATCATGAGCATGAAATAGTCCCAACTGCAAAGGAAATGTCGGGGTGAGTATGAGTCAAGTAGATAAGGCTACCAACAAGTTGACTATACAAAGTAGCATCAACTAGTGGTGTGGAACATTTGGCCTCAAGCTTAACTCCAAACAGAAAGGGAGTTGATGCAAGCTTACAATCAGCCATATAAAAACATGACAAAAGATCAAGAGCATACTTGGGCTGTGCAAGTGAGATCCCGAAAGAGGTCTGAGTGATCACGATTATGAGAAAATAGTGCAAGAGACCCAAGTCAGTCATGGAAAATCTGTCATGCAAAGCATTCTTTACAATTATAATGATGGATGAAGTGCTCCTAATGACAAGTAAGTCATCAACATAGAGAGCCAAGAAGAGAAGAGAATCCTCCTACCACAAGATGTAGACATTTGGATTTGAGTGGCATCTGGAGAACCCAATGGAGAGAAGAAAGGAGTCCATTTTGGCATACCAAGCTCTTGGAGCTTGTTTGAGTTCATAGAGAGACTTTCTTAGTTTGCAAACCAATGAAGAATCTTGAATTAATCCTTGTGGCTGCTCCATGTAAATTTCTTCATGTAGATCTTCGTGAAGAAATGCACTCTTCACATCCATTTGATGTACAATCGAACCATGAGCTGCAGAAATAGCAAGTAGCAAGTGAATGGAGTTCATTTTGGCAACAAGAGAAAAGGTATTAGTGTATTCAATACCTGGTACTTGAGACAAACCTTTGGCCACAAGTCGTGCTTTATACTTGTCAACTGATCCATCCGCTACAAATTTGGCTCAATAGATCCACTTATATTGAACTAGTTTTCTTCCCTTAGGAAGTGGAACAAGATCCCATGTTTTAGTTTGCATTAAAGAGTTGTACTTTTCCTCCATTGCAGAATTCCACTCAACAATACTAGAAGCTTCACGAGGGGTATGTGTAGGATCATGATGGGCCAAAAAGTGGCAATATGATGGGTATGTGGCTGATGACTATTTTTTTACCCAAAATTGATGAAACAAAAAGGGTTTTTAAAGGAGATTCTCAGATTTCCACCGATATAAATTATGCTTTACTTTGAATTTAATAAGTAATTATTATTAATTTTTTATTCAAATTATGACTAAAGTCCTGATTGATAGGCTGATTGAAAAACATCTATAGCTTTCAAACGGTATCACATTCTTTGAATCCAAAACATGTGTCACATTATATGCTTCACATACTATAGGTTTTAAAAAATAAAAATTGAATTTCATGAAGTTTTGACCAAGTTAAAGTGGTCAGACATATGGTTTTTTATATTTTTAAAAAAGTTGTAATAAAAAAATCATAATTAATTATTTACTTTGAATTTTTTTTCAAAAAAATATGCATCACATCGAGGCATGAGTCCTCTACTTATATCTAAAATATTATAAAAAAATATTATCATTTTATTGTGGTTAGGTGGTCGGACAAACACCTACTTTTTTTTTCCTGAAATTTAAGTACCAGCATTGAAATTTCAAATTTTCACCAAATAGATTTTTAAAAACAAACCTAGTAGTTTAGAAACTACATTCAATTTTCTATAGATTCTATTCTTACATATTTTTGAAAGAATATAGATAACTTATTCAAATTTTTATGTCAAGTTTCCTAACTCTAATTTTTCTTATTTTTTTGCCACTTAAGGGCTTGTTTTTTCCATGATGATCCTGCACATACCCCGAGATGATTGTAGATTTGAAGCTATGGCAATGTAGGAATGTGGAATGTCATGATGTTGTGACTGAGTCCTCTTAGTATTTTAAAGATCCTCAACTAGAGTGCCTACAAACTCAAGTGTTTGGTGAGCTCAACGAGGCATGGTAGGGGATGGAGGAGGAGATTGTGAACTCTGTGAAGAGGAAGATGAAATATCATGATCAACTTGATGACTAGAGGAGGCTTGAGGAAAATCCTTGATGTCAAAATCCTCTGAATCCACTATGGAGGAAGGAAGAGTAGAGGATGAGCTAGAAGAGCTTTCCTAAAAATGCACACTACACTCAATGAAGAGCTCATGTGTTGTAGGATCCATTAGTCGATATCCTTTGACACCATTAGGGTAACCGACAATGATACAAGGCCAAATCTGAGGTTCCAAGGCCTTGCACTTCTTTGAAGGAATATGTGCCCATGTTGGGGAGCCAAAAACTCTTAAGTTCCCCACAACAGGTTTCCTTCCACACCAAGCTTTGAAGGGAGTGATGCCATTTAATGCCTTATGTGGAACTTTTTTTTTAATGTGAGCAGCACAGTTGATAGCTTCCGCCCAATATGTAGGTGCAAGGGAGCGAGCGTGGATCACGCAGCTAACCATCTCTTTTAGGGACCTATTTTTCCTCTTAGCTACACCATTTTGTTATGGTGTGTAGGCAACAATATGTTGAATATAAATCCCTTCAAGAGTACAAAATTGCTTAAATCGATGGTTCACATATTCTCTGCCATTATCAATACAAAGAATTTTGACACTTTCTAGATTGCTTCTCAGCACGAGCCTTAAACTCTTGAAATCTATTAAATACTTTTCCTTTGTTTCGAAGAATGTAGACCCATGTATATTTGGAATAGTCATCAATTAAGGTGAGTAGATAATGAGCCTTACTAAAAGATAATGATGGAAAAGAACCCGCCAATTCAATATGAACCAATTCAAGGACTTATGAATCCCTCCAAGCCTTCCCTTTGTTGAACTTGTCCTTAGGATTTTTTCCCAAGGAACAAACCAAACATACACCATCAAAAAAATTGATTTGAGGAAGACCCGTGACCATATTCTATTTGCTGAGTTACTAAAGATAGTGGTATTTGAGATGGCCAAACTGATCATGCCATAGTTTGCTCACAACATTTGAATGGGTGAACAATACAGTGTAATGTGAATCAGGTACAAAATGAGAGAAAGCATACAAGTGAGACTTATGATTGGCCTTACCAATTGCAAAGAGTGCATTATCTTCAAGATTCCTAATGTTGATAGAATCTGGAGTGAATTCAACTTTTCTACCATTTTGAGTGAATTGGTAGGTGGAGAGGTTTGCTAACAGATCATGCACACAAAGGACATCCTCAAATGTACGATTTCCAATATCAATTGAACACTTCCCAATTACATCCACTAGAGAATCATTCTCGATGAGAATGTGGGGCACATTACAAGGCTCCAACAAAGAAAAATGTTCTTTAATGGAACCCATGTGATGTGATACACTCAAGTAAAAAATCCACTCTTTTGAAGAATCAGTAATAGCAACAAATGCATGTGCTTTCCATTTACCTAATTTTGAAGGAGTAGAGGATTGTTGAGCAACAAAAGAAGGTAGATTAATGTTGTTCTTTTTAAGAAGATGCTTTAACTCTTCGATCTGCTTCTTATGACACAAATGTTCCTCATGACTAGGTTTCTTGTAGTAGCTACAAGTTGGTCTTTCCTTCTTTTGAAAATTCCCCTTTGAAGAGGAGTTGGATGAAACTTTTATTTTTGAAGATGATTGTGTTTGATCTCTTTGTGAATTCTTCTTGAATTTCTTTTGTTTGTTGTTAGGTTTCCTTAATTCTTTCTGACCTTTTGGCTGACCATCCATCAAAGCTTGTGTGTGTGAAGGATTAAGAAGACCCATTGAAAGAAGCTTACCTTGTTCTTGCATCAACATTTTGTAAAATGAAGTAAAAGAAGGTGTAGTGAATGTAGATCCCATTGTCAACCTATGAATATGAAAGCTAGAAATAAAAGCTGCAAATTTGGGTCCATGTTTGTTTAGAGTGTTGTAGACAAGTTGAATGTCTTTCTTCTCTAATCCACGTGATTTACATTGTTCTCTAAGGTCATAGACCTTTGTTACATAATCTTGGATGTTATCAAAATACTTTGGATCAAGACTCATTAATTCATTGTCAATTTGATACCCACAAACATCATCAGTTGTACCATAGAGAGTTTTTAGTTTGTCCCATGCATCATGTGAATTTTTACATTCTTCAATCTGAAACATGATATCAAGAGAGACTAAACTCCTTAAACAACCAAGAGATTTTGTATGTTCAAACATCTAAAGTAGTTTTTCCTTATCATTTGTGGGTTCAATTACCTTCTTCTCAACATAGAGTGTATATCCTAGTTGCATTAAGGTATTCCATTCATTTTGATGCCATGTGTTATAGTTGTAGGGAGTGAGCAATGGAAAATTAAATATACCCATAGTGAAGGAAAAACAAAGCACAAAGTATGAGAGATGTCCAAGCACAAAGACAACAAGAGACCCCCTTTCTTTACTCAATCAAAGAACCCCCCAAAAAAAATCATTTGGCACTTTAAATTTAGTGCAGTTACAAATTTCTAGATTTCAATGCTTTTACAAATCCTCAAGAAATGAACATGTGCTGAAAGTATCAATTTGGTATAATTTCATATAAAATAAACAACACCAATGAGAAGTAAACAAAAAATCATGCACTTTCAAAAAAAGAATCAACTCGATCCAAGGTCGTATGCAAAAGTTATGCAACTTTGAAGTTTGCAAAACGATAACGGTGAGGAGTCCTCCCTGAGAATCATTTTTTTTGAAAAGTCCATGTGCCAAAATATAAAACTGTCTTCACCAATGCATAGAGAATGAAAAATCAGCCCAAATAAAAAAAAATTACAATGGAAATGAAGCTGTAGAAACCGAATTATGAGCGTTCAAAGTTGACCTTAAAAAATCAGTGCATCAACAGAGTGGGGTATAAAAATCTTCAAAAAAAATCTTCCAAATTTAGCACTCTGCCAAATAAATTTATCAATCTACTAGTTTAGCTATCCACTAAAATCACCTCCAAATTTGATGACTTTGAGATTTTTCATATTTTTAATTAAAAAATATTAAAAAACTGTTGGCACATTTAAAAAAGTTAGTTGAAAAAAATCTATTTTAATAAAAAACCATCAACGGATTTTAAAGATTATATTTTTTTAATGTATTAAAAACATCAAAAATATATAAAATGTCTACCAAATTAAATGTGGCAGACTTGCTTTTTTAAAAATTTTAAATTTATTAATATTTTAAGAAATATTAAAAAACTTAAAAAAATATAAAATTTTATTAAAGGCCCAAAGGCTGAGTAGTTTGCGACATAGAGACACATTTGCTTGATGTTAATCTTGACTCTGCATGATGTAGGGCCACAATTACCGTCTGATACCCATATAGAACAGCATATAAAAAAAAATAAGATTTTTTATTTAAAATTTTCAATGAATTTGTATTTTCATTTTTTTTGTTTAAATATTCAATAAAGATTTTATTTGTAATTTTAATTGTTCTTTTTTTTGTTTTAAATTTCAATGGGGAAATTTTTAATGATTTTTTTGTAAAATTTTTTTTTGGTTGTAATTTTAATTTTTGATTTTTTAAAATAAAATAATATATATATTTTATTGCAGGAATGGGGTAACCACAGCCTATATAAACATGTCTTTGTGAAAGCTTTTAGCATTGAAACTGACGGTAGCGTGCCCTCGGTACCCGCGAAGGACGGGGGAGACTAGAACTTCATTGACCGGTAAAATTATAGCGAAATTAAAAAAAAAATATATTTAGATAAACATAAAATACAATATTTAAGTTTTTATTTTTATTTTTTTATTTTTTATTCGCATTTTTTAAAATCAAAATAGACTCCTTTTTATTTGCAAAAATAAAAATAAAAAAATATAGTTTTATTTGCAAAACAAAAAAACAAATACAATAATTTTTATTTTAAAACAATTTTTTTCATTTTAAAATAAAATAATATATTATTTTTAAATTGGTTGTTCATGGGGGCCAAATGGTTCCCTTTTGGACCTTTTGAGCATGATGGCAAGGTCAGATTTGACCTAAAATTCTCCAAAGCGATGACTCCTTGTTGGATTTGGCAATGAACCTCCCACTTCAAATTGTTGCAGATCCGGTCTTCGGTGTCCATTTCATGGGAAATAAAAGACAAATATGGTTGTTTCAGTTGCTCTAGACTCAATGGTGAGCATAGAATCTCTCTAGAAAGCTTCAGAAGACTAGTAACTGACAAGTCAATCTATGAACCACCCCAAAAATTGATATTTTCTTCACACTTTTTTGATTCTCCAGATCATCCAAGAATGCAAGAGAAGTGCATACTCAGTGCTATGAAAAAAAACCCTACACTCTCAAATTTCTTAAAAGAATGCTAACCCACAACTCAAATTTGGCTCTGATACCATGTTAAGTTTGATAACTAACCTACCCAAGAATCTAATGACTGAAGGAAAGCAAAACAAAAAATATGAGAAGGAATAAACTATATTCCTCTCAAGAATGGAAAGCTATATTCAGCTTGAGAAATTGAGATTACAAAGAAAATTCCTTGGTTAAATATAAGTCAAGTGGAGAGATAGATGCAATCAGATTATGACAAATGTTGGCATCCTATGAGGTGTCACAACTCATGTCATTAAATACTCAACCACTTTATCCCTATGTAAAGTTAAGCTAGTGAAAAGAGGACTTTAATGAAGAACTAACGAACTAGTTAAATAAAGTACTCCTTTCACACTAACAAACAAGGAATGGGATGTTTCCTCTATTAAGTTGAATGGCTATTAGTTTGGAAATAACAATGTCAAACAATCTACAAATTTATCCATCAAAGTTATTGGCAACAATCTGAAGGTTATAGTCATGAACTCAATACTAGTGTCTTTGTTCATAAGATCTGTAGGTACATAATGCTTTGGAACAAAGCCTTATTATATTATAATTTGCACCTTTCTTGATGGAAGAATGAAACTATATAGATTTATCATTTGATTTGGACACGTAAATCCTCCAAGTTTAGCAAATTGTGCATTTCTACCGTGCTTTACATACTCATTATTCTAAGTTGAAACACATGTACAAATTAAGTCCAAGACACTTGATTTAGAAAGATAGCATTTTCTAATGAAGATATGTCATTTCTACTAAAGTTTTATAGTGGTGTAGGGTATGTGCAGGATCATCATGGAAAAAACAAGCCCTTAAGTGACGAAAAATTTAGAAAAATCAGAGTTAGGCAACTTGATGTAAAAAATTGAATAAGTTATCTATATTATTTCAAAAATATGTAAGAATAGAATCTGTAGAAAATTGAATGTAGTTTCAAAACTACTAGGTTTATTTAAAAAAAAAAATCTATTTGGTGAAAATTTGAAATTCAATGCGTAGTACTTAAATTTTAGGGAAAAAATAAGTAGGTGTCTGTCGACCAACCCTAACAATAAAATAATAATATTTTTTATAATATTTTAGATATAAGTAGAGGATTCATGTTCTGATGTGATGCATATTTTTTTGTAATTTTATTGCAAAAGTAAATAATTAATTATGAATTTTATTTACAAATTTTAAAAAATATAAAAACTGTTATGTCTAACCACCTTAACTTGGTCAAACTTCATGAATTCATTTTTATTTTTTAATCCTATAGTATGAAAGCATAGAATGTGACGCATGTTTTGATTCAAAAAATGTGATACTGTTTGAAAGCTATAGATTTTTTTCAATTAGCCTATCAATCAGGACTTTAGTCGTAATTCAAATAGAAAATGAATAATAATTATTTATTAAATTCAAAGTAAAACATAATTTATATTGGTGGAAAGTTGAGTATCTCCTTTAAAAACCCTTTTTGTTTCATCAATTTTGGGTAAAAAAAAGTCGCCAGCCACATGGGCCATCATATCACTTACATATCGCCACTTTTTGGCCAATCATGATCCTACACATACCATGTAGATGAACCCGGTGGTCCTGAAGAGTCGGCTGGTAGAATACATATGATGAGATTATAATTCTACCAAAGAAAACTCAACAACTATGAGAACATGAAATTTTTTATTGGTCACATGGAGCAAGTTGTGTGTCTATGGAAGAGTATGTGGGAATTGGCAAGTGTGTATCATTTTTCTTTGTTTCTCCTATCTCGACCAAACTCGAGTGCGATGTTGGGTGACCATGAAGGGAGTTTAGTAATGGAAACTCGAATAGCAAAAAAAAGAACAAATCTGGGATGATTTCCCCTAGCCTAAGATATTATTATCCTTTTTGACCCTAGAAACCTCTTGTTTTGTTACCTCCTATTGATCTTCAAGATCTATTCATTAATCACTTTTCCAATTAATATGTTAATCTATTTAATATAATTCAAATTCAATCTAGATTAGTATCATTAGTTTGTTGGTTAGAGAATGAATAGTTTATTATATGTGCTTATATTCAGTAATGAATTGATAGTCTTGATAAATTTATTTCAAAGATTCAATACAAAAGAGTTTGAACTATTGAAGAGCATACACATTTTTTCAAAGATGTCTTAATATGAGATCAAATTCTTGATTAGGATATTACCTATAGAAATAAATTTTTCCACATGCCTAAAATAAATTAGCTTTCAGTCGGTATCTTGGATTATCTATTAGATCTATAACATATTGGGATGAACTTGAAACTTATTTATCAACCATTTTATAATTAGTTTCCTCAAACTTAAAGAGAACATCATGAACCCATGAGAACATTAAATGTTTATTTTGATGTTTTTCTCAAAGTGGTTAGTCATGTAAAATCCAAATGTGTTCATGGTTATCCAAATGTATTCGACAACCTTGATACCCTTTATGTTTTTAAGGTAGACTAATACCAGTTGACACAAGTGTGCAAGGAAACTATCAATTTTTATTGAAAAATAACACCACAGGCTTATGGTTTCAAATTTTAACACTCATTCAGTCAACTAGGTGCTTATAATCAAATTCCCATGGTAAACTAACAATTGATGCATAATAACTCCATTAATGAATCATATCCTAGGCATAATATATTAGTAACTCCAGTAAAAATTTGTATGATGAATCATATCTCCAAGCCTTAGTTTTAGGTAAATAAGACTCTATTTAATCTTCCAAAAAGATTTGACATTCTACATGGGGTGATCCCACAATACTGCTTTACATGTTTTGACCAAATTGGACATTGAATTGATTTTTTCTAACTAAATCTTCACTTCCAGGAACCTATAGCGACTAAATCATGAGGAATTTGAAGATGATGTAAACTAGTGATTTGTGACATTTTTTCTTCTTCTGTAGATTCTAAATATATTTTTTTCAAAATTTTTGGAATCAGATTGCACTTCTTCTTCCATCTCCTTCGTAAACTAGTTTTTTCAGTAAACAACATTTTTATGGAGTGATGCTCACCGTATACAACAAACTTTTTTCCATGAAGGATAAAATTTATTTTTAAAATTTTTTTTGTAACTACAATATCTAGCACTTTCATTTGGTTTCATAGTGTTTTATTGATATTTTTTCCTTAATAAAGTTTTGAAGTCAAACCAATTATAATTTAAACATAGGTAGACTGCATACAACATAACTTTTTTGTATGTAACAAATTTCAATTTTTTTTTTTGTTGGATCAAGGACTTCAATATCTAGTGCACTAATATTTTAAATTTTTTTGATATCTACTATTTTTCCACATGTGTAGAACGAGGAAGAGCTTGATTTTCATGAAAACCCTACATTCACAAGAAATAAAAAATAAATATAATAATAAAATTAAATGTATTTTAAATTATACTTTTGGGAAGCTTATAATAAGGACTACATACTTACAAAAAATAAATTTTAAATGAATTCATTTGATCCCCCAAAAGGTAAATCAAAAGTGATTTTTTATCAACATTTTGATAGGTGTAAAGGAGACTCTGTTATAGGTATGGTTTAAAACTAGTGGGGTTCTATCCAAGGGGGTTTGATCTAAGGTGGTTCAATCAAACACTCTTCAATTGGAATATTTTAAATGGAACTTTTCAAGGCTTAAATCATTATATTTTCTAAAAATATGCGATTTCAGCAAAAAATAGGATCTCCCAAAAATTATAAACTAGTATTGTGGGATAACCCCATGATTCCACGTAAATACCACATCACCAAAAAATTAACCTTGAAAACTACTATCCCCTCTTCCCTAAATCATGGATGTGAAAGAGACAACATTTTAAGTTTTTTATATTAACCCTTGAGTTTTGAAATGGTAATCAATAATATTTGTATGTTGGGGAAGGGATCTCCTATAGTTTTAGTCCTACACTATATAAGTCAATACAGTTATATTAATACTTCATGGCCCTTGCTAAAAATTAATCTACAAAGTACATCAACATTCTGTACATGAATAATGGAAAAGAGTATACAAATCATTGAACTAAGTAATTCTATTATGTTGAGGGTATTCATATTTAACATTTAGATACATATAATCTAAAATAAAATAATGTTGCATAGTGGAAGAACTAATCCTTGAAGGAGATTGCTAGTTGGATGTTTCATAATTAGTCTCTTATTGCATATAGTTTTGGGTCAAAGTTCCTATGTATGCTACATCCATTGAAAATTAGATTCCTTATAAGGAATTAAAAGGGATCACCCTTTTTGAAGTTTGGTATTGTAGGAGAATTGTTATTTGACATTTTATATTTTTTGGGTTTGTTTAATGGACACATGTTGATTCAAAGAAATGCAATGCTTTTCAAATTCAAAGTCGACCTTACAACTTAGTTTGATATCATAATGGTGTCAAAGGGTATCTACTATTGGAACTTGAAACTCATGGACTCTTCATTGATAAGATATCTTAGCTTTAGGAAATTTCTCTTAACTTCTACTCCCATACTTCTCACCTTTCCTTCATAGTGGATTCCTTGAAAAATAATAGTAATTATGAGGAAGCTCATATAGCTACTTACACTAGCATGATTGATTGTGAAGCTTATTATCCTCTTTAAATCCACATTCAAAGGCTTGTGACACTCTTTATTCCTCCACATATTCTATTGTATCTCATTGGGATCATGAGAAACTTCAAGTTTTCTTAATATTTGTTGGGGATCCTACCAAAACTTCCAAGACCCACAAAATACATAAATATCTTCCACAAATTTAATTTTCCTATGCTTCAAATATATAAGTCATTTTGGAGGTGTTTTGTACTGTTGATAAGGAATCAATAATGGAGAAGGAATATATTCTATTAATTAGGGAAAAAAATTGGGTTATTATTCCCCTTCATATGGGAAGGAAATTATTTTAGTGTAAGTGGATCTATTAAAGTAATTATGTTGTATACAGTTTAGCTGACAAGTTTGATGAAAATATTAAACTAAATTGTTTCTAACAATTTCCTCATGTTGAATACACAAATAACTATGCCCTCATTCTCAAGATGAACTCCTTTTAGTTGACTATTTCTATTTCTACAACTCATGGTTGATTTATAAATCATATGGATGTGAAGAGTGTATTTCTTCATGAGGGTCTATAGGAGGATATTTATGCAGAGTATCTGTAAGGTTTTGTGCAATGATTCTCATTGGTATGGAGATCAAATAATTCATAGTATGGGTTCTAATAGGTCCCTAGGGCTTGGTATGCCAACATAGACTCCTTTCTTTTCTTAGTCAAAATATTGTTGGTTCACTCAAATCTTGGGGTAGGATGTTTCACTATTAATCCAAGTTATCTATGTTGATAATTTTATCATTATTGGAAATTTATCATCTTTCGTTAGTAGAGTCAATTATACACTACATGATAGTTCACATTATTGACTTAAGGTTGTTACACTATTTTCAATGGATTGAGATCATATACTTTTCATCGAAGATCAATATTTCACAACCTATGTATGCACTTAATATTCTTTTCTAATTTTAAATGGTAGGTTATAAACCTACATTAATTCTCTATATGTCTAGCTTGAATATTGAGGCTTAGTGTTTTTCTCCACATGTTGACACATCTTATACAATCATCTTATAAAAAAACTCATCTACTTTAATCACACTTATTCAAACATATTATCTACTTGGCTTACAAAATGTTATAAATGAAGGGCAAGAAAAACCCTAATATTCTCTAGGATTGTACCATTAAGCTGATAGGTTAAGTGGAAACAACTTGATAGAGTAGATAACCATAATTCCTCACAACAAATCAGTTGATAGTCCTTAGGTAAAAACAAAAAGGATTCCAAAATCAAAAGGTTAAGACTACACCAAGATCTAACAAAAATGGGATGAGTCCCACTAAGAATAATAGAAACTAAACATTGAGAGGTCTAAAGGTCTTGATAAAAACTAGTGCACAAAACATCATCAAAACTAGCGGATTGCACATGATTTTGTTATTATCGTTATTATTAAAATTTTGGGTTCATTTATCCAATTGATAAATCTTTACATTTTTTATGGTTCTCCACCTATAAGTGCAAAGACTCCTATCACTAGCAGATTTCTTTCTAGACTATCATGCGTACAATCCCACGTAGAATACCGAGTGCTAGTTGAGTGTTAAAATGAGAAAAAGAACCCTACTTTATGCCTTGTGTCCTCACCTTTAATATAAGAAGAAAATTGAATGAGTAGAGGTTATTACTAGAATGCAGAGATGAAAAAATGTAGAGAAGGTTTGTTCATGCATCTTGAGGACTACATCATTGTGCATTTTATAAAGTGACTTAAAAATTAGAGAGGAATGATAAAGATCTTTAAATAATTGATTTTTTAATATTTAAGGTTTTCAACAAAATTTTGAGATGCTTTATGTTATCTGAATCAGAGGATTTTTTTTTATATATAATTTGAAATAAGACTATGAACAAAAGATAATATTTTTATATTTATTAAATGATTTGACCAAACCTTTAGACATGTCTCATCATCTTTAATTAAATATTGAAGCCACGAGGCTTTGCCTATAGCAACTTCCATTATTGCATAGTTTTCCACTAGAAAAGCAAGCAAGGGTATATTTTATAAATTTTGAATGACAATTTCAACATTGTTTCTTTAGGTTGTTGACTGACAATAAGTGGCAGATTGGTGCGATGGCGTGAGCAAATTATTTGTGAGGTTTAAAGAATAAATGGAATAGCAAGAAAAATAGTATCGTAACGATCAGTTCAAGGCTGAAGTAAAAGCGACTCCTGTAGCTGGAATCCATGAACTCCCAGAGATGAATTGAGCAACTGTAAACTTGGAGGCTTCAGTGGCACTGGCGATGACTTGAAAGCCAGGCCAATTCACACGTTTTGACGTTCCTGCGCCACCTCCGCTGTTGCTGTATTCCCCGTAGTACAACGTGCTGAGAGCAAAGTTCCCATCCCATTCCACCCAACCAGCAGGGTCAATGAGATCGCCGAGAGTGGATTGCATAAAGACAGTGCGAGAGTATTGCTGCCACGGTCTCCCCAGGTATGTCTTGATGGAGCCTTTTACAGCTTGGAGGTCGGAAGACGCCGACACTACGCAATTATGAATAGAAATTCCGGTGTTTTCGTTGGGATCCGTTCTTCCTTGGGCGGTAATAGTGTTCCGCTGGTTGGTCAAGGGGCGTCGGGCGATGATATTGCTGTTCTGGATGACGACCGCAGCGTTGCCGAATATGAAATCCACGGTGCCGTAGATGTCAACTTCGCGGTAGAATTGGCGGAGGGAGTAGACATATAAAGTGTCTTGGTAGCCTTTGATGCTGCACCGGTACACGGCCGATTGGTCAGAGCCCACTCGAAGTGCGACGGCCTGGTGCTTCTGTGGCCCTGCCGTGTTCTCGAACGTCATATCTCTTGCGATGAATCCGTTGCCAGAAACGGCTGCACCCTCTCACAATTATAAAATCAGTCACATAATTCATTTGGGAAAATTTTAAACGATCTAAGAATAACAATCTCCTGGTTTGGAAGTCTTACCGACTGTTGCAGTTTTGAAGGTAGTGACGCCGTCTTGGACGCTCTTGCTTCCAGTCACCACAGTTTTATCCTTGCCGTCTCCCACCAACATCAAATTTGTTATCTTGTTGGATATGTCGATGTTCTCCTTGTAAGTTCCCGCCTTAATGTAGATGATGTATCTGTTGCTGCTCTTCTGAGGCGCAGCGTTGATTGCTTGGACGATTGTTAGGTAATTGCCAGAACCGTCTTGGGCTACCACCGCGTTGGCTTGGCTGGCCGGGCTTGACGCCTGCAATAGCTTGCGATCTCCCGCTGACAGCCATTCAGGAAATCCATCTTTATTCCCACGGCCATAATGGGAGTGGAAATCCCCGTTTTCATTGCTATTTACAGATAACAGGCGGCGGTTATTGATGGTCCTGGCAGACAAAGTGGAGAGCTTGAACATGGAGAGCGAGTTGCTCACTAGTTCTGACAAATTTACAGCTCTGGACGACATGAGAGCTCTGATAGGATTCGTGTCACTCAAATTGAGATCACGAAATCCATTCAAGCAGGTTTCCTGGTTTGTCAGAGCTGCACTCAGCCAAATGGGGGACTCTGTGCCTAAGGAACCGTTATTCGAGCAGACGTTGAGACGATCGATGGTGTCTTCGAAGAGCTCCAAACAATCGTGCCAGGCCGCGCGCTCTCTTTCATTCATCACATTGTTTTGGAGACTGAGAGCGAAGTCGTGGGCTTTTTGAGCCCTTTGCAAGGTCACTTGGAAAGCGATGTTAGTGAGATCGTCAAGCTTGGCAGACTGATATGCAGGATAGGAAGCCATGGACGAGATGCATCGCTCGGGATAACGGGCCTTGCTACACGCCGAGTTCGCCGCTTTGGAGACCGTTCTCCAAGCATGAGGATGATGATGAGTACCGTCGTTGTCATTTGAGCCAACCAAAGCCTCGACGGCCACAAACACGAGGAAAGTCACAACGAGAATTAACATCAGAGCAACCACTACATCTCTGCTTTTCGAGTTTTCTGCTTTCTCTTCATCAACTTTGACATAACCACTCTTCATGTCGTTAAGCCAATAGCTCTGTTTTTCACAGGCGACGACAGAATTTGGATTGCGAGGACAAAGTAAGCACAAAGCTAATCTCGAAAGACTGGACAATTTAGACAATTAAACTCAATATCTTCTTCGGAGAAATGTAATGGATGGTTTGAGCCTTCAACGTGCAAAGCTTCGCACTTTATAGCATGGGATTCCGTGACATAGTGATCGATCGAGAATTGGGCGATCGGTCTCCGTCGACAGTTTTGAAAAGATAACTCGGTTGCTACCATGAAATTCTCATTCTCTTACGTTGCCAATTACGTTTTCTCTTTTACTTCTATCTTAATTCTTTTATCGTCAAATTCAGCAGCTACGGTGGAATTCAACCGTATAAAACTAAGACTGTAGCATTCAACGTTTATACAAACGCCCACCACAAGCTTGCAATATTACTATTACAGTCATTGAGTTAAAATCCTTTGTTTTCGTAGCAGCCAGTTTAAAATCTTGCTTTCCTTACACAACGCTGCAATTCATGCCGAGATAGATAATACAGGAAATAATTCAAGTCAAATATTATGAGCCCTTCTGGATAGAACTTCAATTCTCTTTAGACGTGGTATCTCGGTTTACTGTCTTTCACATCTTATCGAACGTACCTGCCAACTGTCCATCCATCCAAACACAGTCCAGCCATCATTCAACTGTAGCTTCTTAAAAGTCAGCTACCTAAATTAATCCCATTTCTTTTCGTCTGCGCAAATTAGGAAAGCAAAATGTGTTGAACAATATAAGCGAAACTCCCGTCACTGTTCACGCTTCTAGATTCTGTTTACTTTTTTTTATCTCTATCGAGTAGGTTGAATATTACAAACATAAAAGACATGTTCATTCATATCTTTAATTACTTTAAAAACTATCTCTTAATATAAAGACACAACTCTTACATAAAAGATATGTTCATTCATATCTTTAATTTGTTAAAAATGTATCTCTTAATATAAAGACACAGTTCTTACATAAATATACCTTTATTCATATATTTTATTTGTTTAAAATATCTTTGGGTCTACAAATTAGACACAAAAAATCTATTTAAAACTCTCCAATTTGAATGATTTGTATTAGAGTAAGATAGTACTGTTGAAATCGTTGCTAAAATAAGAAGGCTGTAATGTTTTTTCCTACAATTGATTTTGTATTAAAGTGAGCTCAACATTAATATAAACTTGTAATTGAAGGAAACACATTTCTGACTCTAAACAAAGAGAAACCACAAACTTAACTATAAATATTTGGTACTAATAAATATAAAAGCAAAGAGAACTTTGTGCAAATATTATTATTAAAATCCCACCTTTATATAATATAGAACTTGGGAATAATTTGTGGTGGCATAGAATATTTTTAATCTTTTTTTAATTCTCAAACAAGTTTTTCATAAAGACAAATAATATAATAGGTGCTATCTCTATTACGTTGGTTGACGTCGAAAATTATAGAGAATAGCATTATTAGATGTAAAACATTTGTTTTTTTTGTCAAACCTCACCTCTATTGCTAAGGGAACTATAACATAACATCCCAATGATGTTCATCTACAAGAAAAAAATGAGTAGAAATCATGCCACGCATTGGCAGTGATAAAATTGACTATTGGTGGTACACTTATAGAAAATGTGTAGAATGCAACCACACCAAAGGAGGCATGGGATGCAATTACCACAATCTTTGAGCGTTAGAATGAAGTAAGTGCACAAATTATTCAAACTCAATTATACAATTTAAGAATGGATGGATTGATAATTGAACATCTCTCAAAGCTCAAGGGTATTTTAAGTAGTCTCACTAACTTAGGTGAGACTATTGGAGCATGGATGCTTCAAGAGGAAGAGACATATGAAAAAAGGTAAACAAGGAGGTATGATGGTTGAGTTTTGACATTAAATTGATGATGAAATTTATAAATTATTTTCAACATATGCTTCTAAATGAGTCAAAAATGATGATATCTAGATCATTGATGTAGGTGCACTCGTCATATGACTAGAAATGTAAACAAATTGAGAAATGTAAGAAAATAATCAAGAAACACTATTATATTTGGAGATTATTCACAACTACATGTTGAAGCAGTTGGAAGAAAATGTGTAGAATGTAACCATACCAAACGAAGAATGGGATGCAATTACCACAATATTTAAAAATTAGAATAATGTAAGTGCACATAGTATTCAAGATCAATTATATAACTTAAGAATGGATGGATTGGTAACTGGCCATCTATCAAAGCTCAAGGGTTGTTTAAATAGTCTCATTAACTTAGGTTAGAAAATTGGAGCATCAATGATTCAAGAGGAAGAAATATATGAACAAAGGTAAACAAGGAGGTATGATGGTTAAGTTTGACATTAAATTGATAATGAAATTTATAAATGAAATAAATTTCAATATATGCTTTCAAATATGT